>JANVCQ010000005.1:36314431-36331447 GCA_025531925.1 Erythroxylum plowmanianum | reverse complement strand
TCTTATCAATTTCCTTTAAACATAAATACATACATATAGTAAACCAATCATTTAATTTTACTTCATATTTCTAAATTTCACTCAAAAATCGGGGTCCAACATCTGGATCCTATTTACTATAAAAATTAATGCATTCATATGATTTCTAAAGTTTAACTTAGTGCATACAAATAAAAAAAGCTTTTAAAGGGTAACCTCTTGTAAAGCAATACATTTTATGCGGGCATCTCTAATACAATCTTATTCTTATTGCTTCTATTATTTTAGAAAACTAGATAAAGTATAATCATTTCATACATAGTCATAATAACTGCTCTACTCTTGATTATAAGTATTCCCATATGAGGTATCTTAACACCAATTCTCTATATAAGTCAGATGCTCCTATATATAGTTTGATGTCTCACATTCATGTTAGGATGATCACCCCTACAAATGTCACAATACACTATGAATATCAGTTGAGCTTCTAAATACATGTCACTATCCCTCTTATTCCATGCTTCTAATGTTGCCATAAGTGATGTCATACCATAGTCCCCTAATAATACTATCCTCTCTATCCTTTCATTGTATCTAGTGGCTATAATGATAACTACCCAAATCTTAAAAATATGAAAAACATAAGATTAAGAAAAAATTTATAAGGAAAAGAAATCAATATAAAAGAAAAGAAATAAAAACTACCAAAAAATTAAAAACGTATATATTAATAAAAATGAGGTCATTATAATATTCTATCCTTTCGCAATGGTGCTAAAAACTTGATATGTAATTTTATGTTTTAAATTACTAGTGCATAGTGTAGCTATAGCTAGCACTATCAAGTACATGTTGATCCCACAAGAATTAGAATTACTATTATTTACCTTCTTTCTATTATCTAGCCTAACAAATTAAGGTGTCTAGGTTAAATCAAATGTAAAATTAAAATAATAAACTAAAATAGATCAACACAATTAATTAACTATAATGAAGATTACACTAAGAAACAATAAGGGAAAAAATTGGTACCTGGATTTCGAATCCCCTAAGACTTCTCGTGCAATCATGATTTCACTAATTTATTTAATATTTAGTTCATTAGACCGTAAAAAATCCTATCTTATTTATTATCTTTCTCAAGACTATTAACAACTAATACTTAGTTGATTAACCAAAACCTCTTTTTAGTTAAAATTTTAAGATTCGATTCATGAAATTCACTATAAGGTTTGACCATAATCTAGAGAATTTATATCAACCTATCTCTAGGTTTATATGCAACTCGTTTCTATTATGGTATATCTAGTCATATAAAAGGATTTCTAAATCTCAATTGTATGAAATCATATATGAAATAATATGCTAGCAATATTAATTTAAGAATTATTAAGAACACATAATTGAATCTTAATGAAAACTAAAGAATGAATTAAGCTAAAATAAAATCACTACAAGATCTATCCTAGGGTTCATCTAATCCAAGTACTAACAAAATTTTAACTCATAATCATAGCATCAAGACTAATAGAAAAATAGAGAACTAAAAGAACCATAATGAGATCCCTTTTAATCTTTATGAAATCTACTTTAAATTGTTGAAAAACCACCCCAAATATGTTTCTTTACTTATTCTTTGTTCTCTCTATCATTTTAGGTCACCAAATTGTGTTTTCTTAAGCCTCCTATGAACCTTTTTTTTACTTACTTGTTTTCTCTTTGTTTTATCCATATATAGCCCAAATTTAAGGTTTTTAGAGTGGACCGATCACTCACACAGTCGTGTGCATGATCGGGTCCCTTTATATTCCTTTAATCTTTGAACATCATGAAGAAACATGATCCTAGAGAGCTACAGGGGCATCCATACATGTAGACTTACACGGACACTTCTATGTCCTTGTAGACTTAGATGGGCTAACACCAAAATAACTTCAATTCTTTTATTTTTTTGTCTTGATTTTACCTTATAATTTTTCCTTTTTATTCATAAAGGCAAATAAGACCTAAAACACAATAAAAACATGATAAGTACTAAAAACAATAAGAAACTCTCAAATAAACAAGTAAAATGTATTAAATATGGGATTATAAATATAGTCTATTTAGCATTTATCAGTATTTAAAGTTAATTTTATTAGTAATAGAGGTATTAAGTGACATTAAAAATTATTTGTGCTTTCTTATCTAATCTTTAACTTGTATTAATGAATAACTTATCTTATTTAGAGTTTGTTATATCGAAGTTTATTATACTTTTGGGTTTGAAGTATTTCTCAATTTATTGTGTTTTTACAATCAATATGTACTAGTATTATCCTCGATATTGATATAAAGATAATAAAAATACATAAACATACTAGTAAATTTCTTAAGTATTAGTTATTTCATAATAATCTGTGAAAGCAATTGGAGTTATATGATCTATAATTATACATCTACAGTCGTTAAAGACTAATAGTAGTATTCTATCATGAATTAAATAATTGTAAATATTTTTATAATGAGGAATACCTATTGTCAAGGTATTAAAATCTAAATTAGATAAAGATATTCTTATGGCTAGTGAGTGAGGCTCCTTGTTCTCACTAACTGATTATTCTCCTATGGTTAACCTAACAATTTTGGTGTGATTTTTAGTAAGGAATTAGAATATGGGGGCAATAAGGAGGACAATAAGGACTAATGTTTAGGAGCATACGTGGACCTACAACATTCAATGTTTGAATCAATTTTTAAGGTGTCATAATTTAAATACAAAGAAAGACAAAAAAAAGGTAAGAGGCATCTAGGAGGACTAGAAATTAGTTACAAGGTATAGGAAACTCAAGAGTGCATCCAAAAGCAATATTGTTAGAGAAAAGAAAGATTATATCAAGATTAATCAAGAAGCATCAAGATTCAAGAAATATGAGATCTCAATCTTATTTCTTGTTTTTTATTATTCTTTGTTGGTTTTTTAACTTTTTCATAAACTAAACGGGGACATAGATTTAGATGGAATGAAACATAGAATGATGTTTTGAATTTATTTCTTTAGTATAATGAAAGACTAGTTTCTTTAGAATTGTTTATGTTTATATATTATTTTGAATTGATTGGACTAATGTAGAAGATTCAACATCAAATCTATATATGAATGAAGTAGCAAATATAGAAGATCTTATATATAATTAGGTTATGGCATGAATAGTAAGGGTTGAGTGTGTTTCTAGAGATAAACTATATTATCCATGTGAGTTAAGTGAAATTTATTATGGGAGTTCATAGAACGAATTAATGCATTCTTAGGAGTTTTGAATTGAGAACAATTTTTTTTCAAAATACTTAAGATTATGGACTTTATCTCTTCTCTATGAGAGTATAATTGTAAATTTTGAATTTATATTGATCTAATAAATTATTTATTATATTATGATAAATTCAAGCACAAGAAAAGTTCTAGGAGAATTCTTTATATAAATATATTCTATCTACTTATTGTTTACTTATATCTATAATCTTAACTAATTAACTCTTATTGGTTATTTTTCTTTTTTTATTTTCCTTTTATAATATATAATCACTTGTTATGTTATATTTAATAATAGAAAGAATGTTACTATTAGTAGTTATAGTCCCTGTGAGATCGACACTTGACTTACCTGAACTATATACTAAAAAAATGATTGGTGCATTTACCATAGTGATTTTCTTTAGTATTGTTTTGTGTTTTGTTTTATTTTCTTCATATTAAGTTTTTGACATTGATTAAGTAGCAGGTGGTACTAATGTTCTCTAGTTCTTGGTTTATCCTACTATTTCTCTTTTAGATAAGCTTAGTTTTTAGCTTAGCTACTTATCTATCAAAGTTTCTGTATAATTGGTTAATTCATTTTTTAATTTTTAAAAATATTTTTGGTGTTATTTTTAGGAACGGTAATATTAGGAAATCCTTATTTTATTAATCTAATAAATTTTTCCTATTTATTATTTATTTATACTAACCTAGGATTTTCTTTTTCTTTTTTTACATTTAGTTATTTTTTAATATCTTTTTTAATCTTGTATTTGTCGCTTATTTTCAAGATTTAGGTATTTATTACTATAGCCATCAAACAATATGTCATCACTTATGGCAAAATTAGAAGCTTGGAATGAGGATGGTTAACAATAGGTTTAGCCAAACTGAGCCTGTTGCTAGCCTAAGCTGTATGTTCAGGCCATGTGGTCTAAGCGTAGGCTTAAGCCTGAGTGGGCACCCAAATTGATGTATTAGGTATGTTTACCAAAATGACATCGTTTCGGGAAGTTTACTCAAAAAATATTATTTTAGAGAGGCAGCTAGTCTGTTTGGACTATTTTGGTCAGAACCTTAGTTTTTCCCTGAGGCTTAAGCTTGAATCAAAGCTTAATCAAATAAAGCTTGACTCGATGACTTTAGGCTAGATAAGGCTAGGTTGTGCTTAATTACCAAGCCAAAGAGCAAGATGTATGGTAATATGTATATAGAAGCTCAACTGTTATTGGTGATACACTATGAAATGTGTGCTGACCCTAATCATGAACATCAAGTGCCTTATAATGTGTAAAATATACAAAAACTAAAGTTTATAGGGAACTACCTTAGGGCATCCCCTATAGTGATACTTATAATTTAGATTGAAGGGACTATCCTAATTTTGCTTAGAACAATCGTTCTCCACCGAAGTTTCTTTAATAATAAAAAGGGGAATCTAAGTGAGCTTGAGATGAAAAACATTACCATAATCGAGGATCAAGTCCAAAGGAATAAAGCCTCCATCTATAAACTAAAACAATCATATTAGATAATCTGTTAAGCTTGTTTTGAAGAGCAGGAAGGTGTTTTGCTAGCTACATCAAACAAAATCTTAATGTTAAAGTGGATGCGATAAAGGAGCTATAGGTTGAAAAGGAGGATGAAAAAAAGAGCAAGAAAAGGTAGTTATTCAAGAAGAGAAGGATCATAAAAAGGAAGAGAAAGAGGAGGGGAAAAAACAAAGTTATTGAGGAACTATCGCTAATCGTATAAAGTAAGAAGGGCTCCTACATCCTATAAAATAGAATACCATTTATAATTGAATATCCAAAGAGTTTTATTATTCCTTGTTATTTTGATATTTTATTAATTAAAAGGCGTTAGAAGATTTAAGTTGCTATTTTAGTATATTTTGTGCATTGAGGACAATGTGTAACTTAAGTATGGTGGAGGTACTCAATAGTTATGCTACATACCTCAATAGTTATGCTACATACTTTTTTTTTCAAGAAAGAAAGCATGTATTAATATAATAAGGAAAAAGTTGACAAAACTTCATACAAAACTATACAATGAAAGACTAAACTGTTATGACATCATTGTGATTAGAAATCACAAATGGCTACATTTTGGAATTAAGAAGCTATTTGATTCTCTAAATGAGTTAACATTAAAAAGTGAAGCAACAACTATCCTTGTATATAAAAATATGCATTATGATTTCAGTGCACTAGATCTATAAAAAAGTTTATTTGGTATTAAAAGAATGAAAAAATATCTTTTGTTTCTTTCTTCCCATATTCCAGGAACTAGGTAGCTCAAAGAAACTACAATCACTTATAAATGCCCTTCACATTTCATCTAAACCTTACTACACCATTAAATAATGTCTAATCAAGAATCTAGTGGATTGGCTAGGTGATACAGCTAAATGATTGCAGTCTATATCTATTGACTATACTGGAATTGGAAGAAAATATGATCCACATTTTTAGTGGATGACTTGCATAGAATGCACCAGTTTTGTAAAGTAGAGAAGTGTGCTATTTTATTGATTACAGGAAGTTTGTTTTTGATAGCTATCCATAAGTGATTGAGGCACAAGGAGATTTATACTTATCTAATGTAAGTTTATTCTAGGGGATAGTGTGATAGGTGTTCCTTAAGAGGGACCAATATGATGCATTAAAGAAAGTTCTAGAAGAAGTGTGCATCTACTGAATTGATTCTTCTTTATAATTATTGAGGTCAATATTTGAGAGGAAACCAAACAATGTAGATGATTATACCATTATTTACTATGTATTTACAAGAGTCTTTAATAATGATCCTTAACTTAAGCAAGGAATTCATAAGCGATCAGGTATAGGATGGAGTTTTGGCATTCTGTAAGTTCTGGCACATTATACAATATGAATATACCCATTTAACCCATAAAGATTGTTTAGCTAATATTATTCTCCAAAGCCTATTTATAAGAAGGATAAAATTGAGCATTTTGATTGGACGAACATCTAATCCACCAAGTTCCTTGGTAGGCACACCTCAGACTACTTGAATTTGCAGTTGCCTCTACCATTTGTGTTCTAGAGAAAGTTTTTGAAATGTTTCTTTATCTTTTTAGTCACTACTTTAGGAAATACAATATGTGAAGCCAAATAGTTGGTAAGTGAAGAGAGTATAAAGTTTATCAATTGACATCTGCCTATTAAGGAGAGAGTTTTAAAGCTTCAGTTCCCTATTATGTTCTTAATTTCATCCATGAGAAGCTTAAAATAAGAGAAAATAGGTTTGATAGAGGAAATATGAACTCTAAGATATTTGACAAGGAGATGGGTCTCCTTAAAGCATATGATGGAGAAGTTAGATTTTCCATTGTTGATAACTAGAAAAAAGATCTTTTTGAAGATTTTGTTGGCTTTTGATATTATTAAGACTGATTTGATATTTGTTTTAGAAAAGATTAAAACATCATCAATAAAGCTAAGGTTAACAATGTTAAATTTCTTTTATTTGGAATGAAATTTAGAGTTTAAGTTCCTGATGCTAGCTCTTTTGAGATGTCTTGTGAGAACTTTAGATACTAAAGAGAACAAATAAGAGGAAATCAAATCTCCATGCTTAATGCCTCTAGCTACAAGAATATGCTTGGTAGGTTATCCATTAACTAGAATTATATAGGAAATTGAAGTGATACATTGAGACACCCATTCAATGAAGATATTAAGGAAGCCAAATGTCTTTAAGATGTTCAGGATGAAACTAAATTGACATTTCATAAGTTTTTCAAATTCAATTTTGAAAACATAATTTTTATAACTGCTTATCCTATTGTATTTTTTAATAGCTTTTATGTTATGGCTATATTATCTTTATATGTATCTTGGGAATATATGCATATTGTGTGGGATAAATCAAACCAAGAAGAATCAAAGGAATATATACATTGTTTCAAATATAAATTTAGATCAAGTATGAAGCATAGATCCATCTGATTCTAGTTCCATTATTTTTTTAGAAGCCTTCCCTTTTACCACAAATTTATGAAATAATAAGGTTCTTTTATCTCTATCTTGTAACCGTTTGATTTTAGATCTCCACTTCCAGAGTGCGTGATTAAAGTCAACAGCTTGAATGAAATTGCTCAATTTTGTTTTTTTTTTGACTTTTGGATAGTTAGGTTGGACTGATTGAGTTATAGTTCATTTTGAGCTTTTTCAAGAATTGATTTTGCAATGTTCAGGGGATGATGTAGATCCCCAACATTAGCTTTATGTAATGACTTGATTTCCACTTGAATACAACTTAGTTTTTTAAGCATTGAAATTGTTTAGTGCCATGAGAGTAAGAATTGAACCCTCTATTAACAACTTCTTTAAAACTTGGAATTTTCATCAAGAATCTATTAAAATAAAGTTAATGTTTAATATGAGATTGTATTGAATCAAATATAAAATTACTAGAGAATGGTCAAAAATGCTAGGATTAGGAAGAAAACATTTGAATTATGAAATTGTTACAACCATGAGATGTTGAAGAGGCCTCTATCCAATTTCTTTCTTAAGAAGGTACAGTCCTTGTACTTATTACTCCAAGAAAAGAAGTTTCCCTCGCTAGGTAAGTTAGTTACCTTAATGTTTTTCAAGCAATAGATCATCATATAAAAGCTTATTAGAATAATAGCCATCTGCCTGATTAGGGTAGATTGTGGAATTGAAATCTCCTAGCAATAGCTCTTGAATGCTAAGGCATTAAGAAATATTGGAGAGTTTCTTTCATAAAGACTTTCTTTGAAAGCTATAATTAAGAGCATAGATGATGGAAATGTTAAAATGTATGTTTAAGCTTCTAACTTTCACCTTTAAATGAATTAACTAACAACAAATAATATAATTGATCACCTTTTTTTGTATAGGACCAAAATTCTCCTATTTGGGTAAGATTCATGATTGGAAATGTCTTTCCAGCGTATAAGAGACATAGGGAGGATACACTAGTGATTGTTTTTCAATATAGTTTCCAAAATTCCCGGCAAAATGAGTTTATTCTCACTAATAAAGTTTTTTAAATATTTATTATGTAGATGGGGAGTTAAACACTTTATATTCATGTGGACATTATCATGCTTTTAGATTAGAAGAAGATTGGTTCTTCTTTTTGCCTAATGTCCTTCTAATGATAGCTTAGGAATTCTTTCCGGGAGCTTTAACTTTACTAATGTGACTATTGTACTCTTTACTACAAGAGTCATCCTAACTAGATACGACATTCAATTTTGGAGTTGGAGTTTTAGTATTAGGACATTGATCTTGATCTAGTTTGCTAGGATTGCAATTCACAGAATTACCAAAAGTGAGCTTTAGTGGTGGAGTATTGATTATGTTAGCCATATCATCAACAAGATTACAACTCAACAGAGTGATCTCAAAGTTATGCTTTAAAGTAGGAATATCCACACTTTTTAAAGTTGGATTTGCTTCAAAAATGGTTGAATTGGAGTTTTAAGGTATAAGATAGGATACTTCTTCCTTTTACTTTAAGTATCCTTCCTTTTGCATAAGTTCCTAGTAACTAACTGCTTTGAACACTTTTCCTGTTGGGTGCCAATTCTCCTTGGGCTTCAAGTTATGTGGCTTCCAAATATATATTATTTTAACCTTATCCTCAAAAAGTTCTAGGTTGTCATTGAATTTTATAATTAAGACTTGTTTAGGTAAGTCTACTAATGCATCAATAGCAACATAAATCCTAAAAAAGTTTATTCTTCTAGTTTCAATTGTTACTTGATCAAGGCATAGAGGTTTGTTAATGGAGCTTGTCAAGTAACTCAGGTCTTCAATTACCTATTATCTAAGAGGAATGTCATGAATACAAATATATATAGGGATGTTAGTTAGCCTAACTTCCTAAAATAGATTTAGGGGAGCTAAACTTGAAAAAAAATTTCATCATTGTTTAGATTTATATCAAGGAGCCCAAAATGCTTCTAATTGTTAACATCCCAGGTTTTCATAACTAGGAAAGGCACTCTCTTGTTGAGGAAGAAGCCGACAATGGTGGATTTCTAATTTTGAATTCTATGAGGTTCTAAGGATGTAAAAGGCTCTGAGGTGGAAGGAGGAGTTAAAGTAATAGGAGGAGGGTGAAGAGTGTTGAATAACTTGAATGATGAGAGGGAGGAGTGACTTAAAGGTGAGAAAAGTTCTAAAATATAGTCATAATGAATGACTGATGGATAAATACAAGGATTGACACGTAAAGCAAGCAGAGAGGGAGATACACTAAGTAAGTTATATTAGAGAAAGATGGTAACCAGAGGAGGGATATATCTATTTAGGTAATAAAGGTAATGAAATGAAGAAGCAGGCAAATTTGTTAGGATTTAATAAAACTCAACAAATCTCCACTTGAAAGGTTAACAACAACTCACCTTAAGCAAAGCAAGTTTACAAAATGGATGTAGACTTGTATTACCTCAGTTTTCTACTACCATTTTCTACTTTGATTATGTGTGTTTCTTTATACTATGATAGTTGTAGTTTACATTATGTTTTAATAGGTGATTTAGTGTGTTTTTATGTGTTGATTAGATGATTTATGCATGTCTAGGTTTATAATTATGTCAATGTGATTATATGTTTATGTTTTTGAGCATGATTTAGTTCAGAGCATGTTATTGGACTTAAATTCTATGCACTTAAGGTATTTTGATGTGTTTGTTAGTGTTAAGATTAGATGAAGAAGATCGAAAGAAGTTAGAGAAAGCTTGGAGAAAGAACATGGGTCATGATTATGACATCCCTGTCATGGTCATGATAGAAGTGATCCACCTAGGGTCATAATCGTCACACTCTTGTCATGATATGATAGAAGGGAACAATATTGGGTCATAATTATGACACCTTTGTCATGACCGTGATAGAAGCCAAGGTGCGCAGTAGATGTAGGGATCTTCTTCTGTTTTCATTTTTGAAGGGTCTTTTTGGACTTTTTGGCTTGGGTAAACCTAGTTTTTACCCTAAATGGCCCCAGGACTATATAAGATCATTAAATGACCCTAATCGAGGGAGTCTCCATTTGTCACTTTGGGAGAGAAGACAGGGGAGAGAGAAGAAGGAGAGAAGAGAAGAAGGAGTTGCAGGAGCTGCTGCTGTCCATTCCAAGTTATTTCTACATTCGTCTTGTTATTTACTTCATCTAAGATATGCTTTAGACATCAAGATGTTGAATGCATTGTTAAGGACATTCTATCTTCATTTAGGGATTGATTCTTGAATCATTTTATGATCTATTTGGTTTTGATGTTAATGAAATTGTTGGGTGTTATGACATTTATGGCTTTTGTATACTTCAATAACCAATCAAGAGATTGAATCGATAGTCACATGATTAGGTTGGGCAATAAGAATTAACAACCTAATAGATCACTTGAACATCAAATTGGTAATTATATAAAGAGAGATCTTGTGTGAGGACCCGATTGTCTATTAGATTGCTTAAGAACTATTTTGAGATGTAAGCTATTTTTGTTAATTAAGAAATTGGAAATCATAATTTTAGATTAAGTTAGGGGTTATTATCTTAATGATTAGATCTTGAGAAAGAATAATCAATCCTTCAGAGATCTAAGACTAACACCAATTACATCAAAAGTGATTAGGGTAGCAAAATGACAATAGATAAATCCCATCTTCTCATAATTGTTTGATCTTGTCTTGTTGTGATATGTGAATTGTTAAGTGGTAGTGTTCCATTTTGATTTACTTCTGTTACTTTTGGAATTCTAATTTCAATTAACTTATACTCAATTGCTTAATTTTCTTTTTAGTTTTATTTTCGTTTTAATTCACATTTTTGCAACCTTAGACAAAGTTATGATTCAATTAGTTTTAGGTAATTCCTTGTGGGATCAACATCTCAATGACCACTTTACAATCCGCGCACTTGCGAAACATTGAGGGTTTTATATAAGAAAAACTCACTCAACATACTAGAACTATATTGTTTATGCTATCTAATTTGTTATGATTAGCATGATAGTGAAAAGTTTTAGGAACATTTTAAATTGGAAAAAATGTTAATTAAGATGATTCATTATGAGTTTGGAAATAAATAATGAAAAATCTTGATTGATGTTGGATTGGTGTTAAATGCTTTTCAAGAGTTGTTTCTTTTTTAACTTAAGAGAGATAAAATTAATTTTCTTAAGAACAAGCAAATGTTTAAGCATAAAGGAATTTCATATATGATAATTGCATTATATTTTTGCCATAATTTTGAAAGCATTTAACTTATATTTGACTTTGTAGTTAATTTTGATTATATTTTATTTATAGATCATATTTTAGCTCTCTAACGAAGAGGGAATAAATTCAACAAAGTTTGAGTTGATTTGGACTAAATTTGACATGATTTTAGAGGAAGGACTTAGAATATGGGGGTAATAGGGTCCTATGTTTTGGAATATGAGACCTAAAAAGACTTATGATCAACCCATTCTACACTGGATAAATATGATTTTTCCCATTTTTGCCCTTAAGTAATGCAAAACCAATACAACGTTAGGTTAGACCTATGTTATTAATAATTGTTATAGAAAAAAGGTGAGATTATTGTAAAGTAATATGGGAACCTATAAGGTGATGTGCTTGACCCACATTTGACTAAAATTTTAGGGTTTATGATAAAAAGATGAAGAAAGAGAGGAGAGAAATAGAGAGATGTCTAGGAGGATTGAAAATTAGTCACAAAGTAGAGAAGACTCAAGTACTTATTAAGAATGAATAATATTGGAGAGGAGTAAGATACCATCTTATCAAAATGCATTAAGATTTAAAAACCATGAGATCTCATTCTTATTTCTTGTTTTTAATTATTCTTTTTTGGCTTTCCTTACTATTTCATGAATTAAATGGGTATATTAATTTAAATAGGATGAATCCTAGAATTATGTTTTGAATTGATTTCTTTGTTTTAATGAAATCTTTTATGATTAAATTAGATACCAAAAAGACTAACTATTAACATTAGTTATAATCCTCCTCAGAACAACAGTTGACACACCTAAACTATGCTATACAAAATGATAGATTCACTTGTATTAATGATTTTTTAATCATTTTTATATTTGATTTTCATCACATTATGAGACTTAATATGATTAGATAGATTAAAGTCAATGATGCTCTATTGAATGTAGATATGGATTGGACATTGATAATAAATGTACTGCTATCATCCCCACCACCATTAAAAGACATTTTTAGTTGATTTTTTACCCAAGATATTTGAACATAGTTCTTTTAATTGTATAATGGTGAAAGTTTTTTTCCTT
The DNA here is from genome assembly GCA_025531925.1 of Erythroxylum plowmanianum. Lineage (NCBI taxonomy): Eukaryota > Viridiplantae > Streptophyta > Magnoliopsida > Malpighiales > Erythroxylaceae > Erythroxylum > Erythroxylum plowmanianum. The sequence continues at coordinate 36,318,872 of JANVCQ010000005.1, read as the reverse complement.
TCAAAAAAATCCAATGCGACAACCTCATATAAATGATTGGGTGTTGTGTTGATGTGGGTCCCTTTCAAGTGTCTAGACAAATTAGATGACACATCTATTTCATGTGATCTATTAATTTTAGACCTTAATTAATTCTCAAATACCACTATTCACTTTCCAAGAACACCAAGATTAATGCTCAAGAGTAATAGAATTAGTCTAATTGATTAAGGCCATTGAGTCAAAGACGTGACATTGCTACTTTAGCTAGTAAAGTGAGATAATTTACTTTTATATAAGAGCACATCCTCTTTACACCTCCCTACTTCTAAATAGTTTTAAAGGTGACCATTGGTGAGTTTTATAAAGCTATATGTTTTAATCTGTAGATGCTAACAAAGTTTATTGTAAATCTATTGTTCAGTAACTAATTAAGTGGTAAGCAATATAACCGTAAGTGGGAGTTGAATCCTATGAAGAAGTAATATAGGTTATAAAACCTATCACTATTGAATAATTAAGGATAATAAGTTGAATAATGAAATATAAAATAAATCTAAACCTAAAACTAGAAAACAACTAATTAAATAGATGATAAAATAATTTATGAAAAGTGAATGCAATTAAATAGCTATATCTTTATATAATTACTTCTCCTTTTTTACTTTTGATTTCATGATTTAATTAACCAAGATTGGATACATTCTTTAGACCATTAGGATTCCTTAGAAATTTAAGCTTTATTATGTCAAACTACAATCATCTACTCTCTTGTTGGTTATCTTATATCTCTACCATCACTAAAATCCCTTTGAATGCATTAAGCTTTGTGAAGTCACATGAAAGGTTTCACCTTAACATCAGGAAGGTAACATAGGTCTTCCTTTAGCACCATACTCAACCCATCTACTTAAGCCACTATTTAATCACAAGTAGACCTTCTTAATTTACCTATAGGTGAATTAAGATTAAATTTAAATGATGGAATAAATACACAGTACTAAGAACAATCAAAGATAGCTCTTAGAAATATATCACATATTATTAATTAAATCAAATCAATCGACACCAAAAAAAAACAATTGGTTTTTACCTATCTAAATATAGAAAATATGATTTAGACATAAAACATGTTCAAAATAACAAATTCAAAAGAAAAATAGAGAAGTCATAGTAAAAATAAACCTAGAAGAACTCCTAATTACCATTAATTGAATGATTTATTTAGATGACATCAAGACATAAATTCTCTAGTGGAGCTTAAAATTGATTAAATTTTTTTAAAGAAGTCTCATTATGGATAACTTTAACTTTTAAAGAGAAATTAGGGCTATATATTTTACTCTACTAAGAAAAAAATTTAGTACATGACCATAGCCTAGACTATAAGCCTCGTGATTCATTTGGGTGATAAATACGACCTCTTGTATGGTCTTATCTCCAAGCTATGAATCTTCCTGTTTCTTTAAGAATGATACATGACCTCTAGAGCAGTTGTATCTCTTAATTGTGTAACTTCTTTTCTCTCCTTTAAATTGCACATTGTCTCCTACGTGATCATAGTTTAGGTTATGTCACTTATTGCACTTAATTGTTCTAGGACATAGGTTAGCTAGCATGGTCACATTTTATTCCACTAAAAAGTGTGAATTTCTTTATGTTTTTCCATTAAATAACCTCTAATTCCTGAATAATATCATATCAGCATCCAATATGTACAATTACCTAAAAGGGTATAAAAATAAGTAAAAACAAGTTAATTTAGCATTAAAATGAGGCAATATTCTTGAAGAGATGTATTCATTTTTCATGCACATCAAATGTCCCTATATTTAGGCTTTTTCTTGTCTTTAGAAAGATCAATTCAATCAATCTTAACTTAAAAAAGTAGTAATTCTAGGAAAGAATTTAACAAATTAATTGGAGTAATCAATACTATTTATCATTCATTCAATTGCATTGTTCATAAATTAGTTAGGATTTTAGATACTTGTATTGATTTATAAATCAAATTAACTTAACCCAATAATCCTTAAATATTAGCTTAATAGACATAAAACAACTTAATTAAAAAATAGACTTACATGAGAAAGATGCTTAAACTTCCAAATATAACCTAAATTAACGAAAAAATAAAATATTAAATTTGAATTTATGAAATACCATTTAGAGAATTTTTTTTGCAAATTCACCTAATCTTTTAACACAAAAACAAACACTTTGTCCTTAATATTCCCAATTACACGGTCAGGTCACTACCTCAATTGAAAACTAGAATTAATCTTTAACTTTAGCCTTTTCACTTAGGATAAAGTCAGTAGAGTGAATTTATTTATACTAACTTATTCATGTATTTATCCTATTTATTTATATATTTATAATTTTTAGTGGGATACAAAAATTCCATAAAGAACCCACTTATAAGTTAAAAATATGCCTAAATTATTAAAAACTTATCATAATATAAATTAAGTATATGTTGTCAAGATTATTGGAGTAAATTATAATTAAATTAATTATCAATACTCATAAATATTGGCCTAAATGAAATGAATTGTAGAATAACCAAACTTATAATGTGTCACCTTAATCAATCTTCTTTTGTTGATAAACACTCTCCTATAATTATTCCATTTTAAGTTATTTGTAACGAAATTAATAATAAAAGGGCATATAAATGGATGATTCTCTCCCCATTTTACGAAATGTAAAGAATGTAAGTAAAATTTAAGGAGAAGAAATGTAAAGGAAGGTAAATAACAAGGAATAAGAAACTTCTTTAATCAATGTTTTTCATCAATTTTCCAAGTTGACATCTACAAATTATCTAAAGAAAACTCAAAAATAGTAAAATACAAAAGGAACTTAACATTAAGCAAAAACAAATTAAAGTATTAGATAATAGTAAAAGATAACATAAAAATAATAAAAAACTTATGGTTCATAAATACCAAGTACAAATAAATTGTAACGATGTACATATTAAAACAAAAAGAAAAGAAAGCAAATGTTTAATCTATAGTAGGCCCATCGTTATGATCTCTATCATCTTTTAGCATCATCGAGACCTATGGAAGCTAATTAAATTACTTTTCCTACATCAAATCTACGACATCCTCTATAGTATGAAATTTTTTTACTACTCATTCTTGAGATTAATAACAACTTCCAAATTGTTCCCATAACAGTTATTGTGTTGTCAACTAAATATCTCTATGCTCCTGTATTATCTCCTCTTCCTGAGATGTCTCCTCTATTATTTCCTATAATAACTAATGTGATATAAGCTATTGTGTTATGGGTAAGACCTCTCTATGCTCCTTTTCACTTATTAGCTTTATCCTCTCTCTATCTCTCTCTCCTTTACAAAAATGAAGGCTTTATAAACCTCCTTGTCACGACCCGATACCACATCGGATCTATGACAACCGCCGCATACTCGGCCTAAGGACACTCGTAGTATCCTTAATCTGACTATGCAAGGCTAACTGAATATCCTATTTTTTTTAAAAAAATTTGGGCAGAACAACAACTGTATTTTAAAAATCCCAAAACCTGCAAACGATTTCAAACACACTTCTATATTCACATCCAACCACAACTTCAGGACTCTCTCATCTACTCAAGGCAATCTCAATAGTAGCGTTGAAAATTCGTAAATAAAATCATTTATAAACACCAAACAGCCAAAAGTTAACTTTCAAAGTCGTAAGGCATAACTACATAACACAGTTTATGAGCCACTAGACAACAAAAGTAAAAATTAAGAAACCACCCACGTGTGGTAATATCCCGAAAATGTCAAAAGAACCCACGATCCACTCAAAGCTTCAAACTCACTAAATTAACCTGCATGGTTGGAAAACAGAGGGGTGAGTACACTAGGTACTTAGTGAGTAGGAAAAATATATATCACAAATAGAATTCGATCATACCAAGACGATGCAGATAACCTATGAAGGTAATATACATGACATAAAAGCATATAGGCCTAGCCTATGCCTCATCATATATCGATTAGGAACTATATAGGCCCAGCCTATTAATCACCCATTCGGTGGATATAGGTTCCATTTCTAGTATACAAATGCATAAAAACATCAGATGTATAGATCAAAATCTCATTAGAGCCAAAACAATAATGTGTGACATCACTAGTTGGCCAAACTAATGTGCACACCCACCGATTATCGGTGTTGGCTCGAATTTCATTCGTGATGAGTCCAGACTACAGTCGACAAGAGCGTCATGAACCCAGGTGATGACTTTGTCAGTGTCTAGACCCTAGGTGTGCAATCACCCGCGAGTCTCGTAGAAAGGTGTTGATACAACGACTCGATTTTAATGTACCAACGTCAAGGATACGGGGGTTGCTTAATTAGTTGTGCCCAGCACACGATTGGCCAATTGTTTCCTCACCAATCACAAAAATCATATACAACATTTAAGTATCAAAAATCAA
>JANVCQ010000005.1:36243926-36260060 GCA_025531925.1 Erythroxylum plowmanianum | reverse complement strand
AGAGGCATTTTTGAGCAAGTCCATAATCAAGGAAATCAAGGTGGGTACATGTTTATAATAGAATAAATAAGCCACTAATGTTTTCTTTAACCAAAAAAGTTTAATGTTTCCAATTGCATCGTAAGTGTTGCATTTATTGCTATATGTTTGTTATAAGAATTGTGTGATGATTATGAAAAGTTGTTTTTATAATGATTCTTTGAAATGATGCATGATTATGGAACCATACTTTTGGAAAGGGTTTTCAAGGTATAACAAACTTGCCAAAAGCAAGTTTTTAAGAGAATGTGTCATTTTGGGCATCAAGCTTACAAGATTTTGAAATATATGTGTTATGTGGGTTTGTGGTAGTCCCTTAAAAATTATCACGTGCACGTTGACCTAAGTATAGGCTTCTCTTGCCTGTCCATCAGTGGCATGGAGTTCCCTCAAGAACTCCCTCAAGAATTCATGACTATATAGGACCATTATATTGGAAATGTATAGTGCATCATGTTTTTGGACTTATCCAAACCATTTGATATGCTTATATGCTTATGTTATGTTAATAAGTTTGATGCATTCATGTTTTGCAACTTATGGATTTTAGTTGAAAGCCTAAGAAACATGTGTTTTAAGAACCATATGAAAATTTTCTATGATAAGTGAACGTTTTCAATAGTTTTTGCTTATTTTTTTCATTATAAACTGTTACCCACGAGCTGTCAAGCTCACCCCTTTTTTGTCCCCTCTTCAAGTGATAGTTAAGAGACTAAGTGATCAAAAGCCAAAGAGAACTTTCGCAAATTTTCTATTTTGTATTTTGTAGTAAGCCAATGGTGTGGCTTTTGATATGTAAATAAAGTTTTTCAAACTCTGTTGCTTTAGTAATGAAATGATAGACTGAAGTAGTTCAGTTATGTATGTTCATTTTAACTTCCTCGTAATATGGTTGAGTTGAAATAATAAGTTTGTTTGATGTTTGATTGTCGTGGGCACGCCACCCTTGTGGGATGATGCCTAATAAGGGTTCATTGAAATAAACCTATAGGATAATATGCTCAAGCTTCATGATTCTGCAAGAGTTGGGTTCCAGAATCGATGCCAAACAATTGTACCGAGTTTTGAACAATTGAGTGCTCTAGCATGCCATCCTTGCTAGGCACGGACTCGGATATTCCTCAGGATGTCGAGTACGTGTCTTGCGGGAGTAGGGTGCTACATACGATCAATCTTCATACATGTCTATTGTAACATGTATAGAGAATCATCATCAGATAAGGTAGATGAGCTTCATGATTCTTCTTCTGATGTAGACACAATGACAACAAACTGTGTATCACTGTCCTCACTAGATTGTTCCTCAAGAATTTCTTCAATAGCATCATGAGGTTGAATAGGCATAAGTTTTCCAAGTTTCTCTAAGAACTTGGCATCTTTCCTAGTTGTCTGAAGACACTTATTTGCATAGTGATATGGATTTCCACAGATAAAACATTGAGTTTTATTTGAATGTGAAGACTTTTTGAAGAGTCGCATAAATTTGCGCTTTTTGCCTATGTTCTTCTTCTTGAAGTTTTGCTTCCAAGGCTTCTGCCTTTCTTGCTTCTTGTGAAATTTTCTCCTTTCATAATAGACTTGAAATTGATAAGCTTTCTTATTGCTATGGCACATACAAGTCTGTTTATCTTTACACTTTATCTGGAGATGAGGCAGTTTACAAGCCTTTTTTAGAACTGGAACTCCTTTAAGGATATTCTTGAACAAAGTATGCTGGTCACATAACTTGTCAAGAGATACTAAAGCAACTTGATAGATTTCTCCAAGAGAAATAGTAGACATATCTCTTTAAAGAGAAGCTATGGTCCTTTGTAGTTCCGGCTGTATTTCATCTGGAAGGGATGAGATAAAAGTATAATGCAAATTAACATCATTCCATCCATTCAGAAGATAATATCTGTCCATCATGCGCTTGTAATGCTTTTGAATACCACGATTGTCAAGAGAACAACATTTCATCTTGAAATATTCCTGATGGATTTGCTTATCAATCAACTGGAAGTCACCTACAAACTATTTGTGGATAATGCCAAGTAATGCTCCAGCAGTTGATACTTGTATGTACTGAAGTCGTTGATACTCACTTATACTTTGCCACCATTCTCACAAAGTACCAGTAAACCTGGATGTAAATTTAGACAAAATATTCAGAAGGGGATGATTAGATCTGGTCATTTGTAGACCAATCCAAGCACCGAATTCATGTATTCAATCCCTCCATTTCTTAGGTGGAAGATCATCAAAAGTAAACCAAGGTGCTGAAGTAGGCTCGGTAGTAGCCTGTGCAGCTGGCTAAGCTGGTGTCACTTAAGGTGCTAGTTTAGGTCTGAAGGGTTCAGTGCCTGTGGATTCAACTTCACTAATTTCTAGTTCCACGTCAGTATATTGAGGCATAGTCATCAAAATATTTGATAATTCTGAAAGATCAACATGATTAGTTGAAGAATCAGTCGTTGGTGAAGAGACTAGTTCACATGGTGACTCTGATGAGATATGTTTAGATGAACACTCAGATGGTGTTGCAGAGAGTTCAGATATATTGCTTTCCGCTTCAGTTTTCTCTGATTGAGAACTAGAATCATCTGCAAAAGATTTAGATGTCAGAGTAGCTATATACTCTGTCTGCTTAGCTTTGTCCTTCCCATGAGAAGAGGTGGAAGGTTGTACTAGTGGTGGAGACTCCAGAGGAGTATGAATACGCAAAGACTTTCTCCACTGTTCAGTAGGTTCACATGGTGTATAAGAAGATGACGCTTCTGAAACCTTTGAAGACTCAGATACTCAAGGTTTATGCACATGATCAGATGTAGACTTTGACTTTGATCATCGTGGTTTATCTTGAGTTGTCTGAGGATAAATATACTGTCTAATCAAAGGATAGTTGAACTTAAATACCTTTGAATAGTCAGTTTCTTTTGGATATCGTTGATATGAAGGAGATGGATAGGATGGCTGAAGAGTTGGAAACCCTGAAGAGGACGAACCATATATCTGCTTAGATTGAGTTGCATGCATAGCAGCTTCCATTTGTCGTACAATTCCTTATATCTCTTATATCTTTCGAATTTTCAAGTCAAATTCTGGCCACATATAATGGGCAGAGATGTATTGTCGTAACTTAGCATCAAAACGCTGAATCTGAGTTTATAAGACCAATACATCATTTGTATATGTTCCGAAACAGAATTGACTTTTTTGTGAGTAGCAATATTTTGTTGTCTAATTCCATCCAGAGTGGTATCAGAGCCAGAACAAAAACAAAGCCGAGAAGAATTCCCATACCCTAAGTGGTATCTTTGTCTAGTGTGTGGTTAGGTATAGTCGATTTTGTCGAAGAAACCTACGTACCCCTTAGAGTTTTACTCCTCACTTAGGTTTTCCACTATTGCTTGTGGTTAAACTTGGAAAAATAGTCAACCTTTGCATCTTAGTCAGACGGGGAAAGCATTGATTCAGGTTAAGAAGCGAGTGAAAAGAAAGATGAGTAACATGGAGTCAGTTTCCACAGATCCAGTACATCTATCTTCTAGTTTATCTCTAAGTAGTTTACCTTCATCTGTAAAGCGTGTCTTGTTTAATAAAATAGAAAATCTTGAAGAAATTATCATGTGCCTGTAGAAAATCATGTTTGTGAGTTTTCTTTACCTTTGTTGAGTCCGTACAGTATATATTCTCGTGATTGTTCCTAGACGAGAAGTATTCGTAATGTGTTATCTACTACTAGATCTCATGTAAAGAAAATCATCCAAAGTTTCGGATTGGAATAGTGTGGTCTCAGATCTACAATAGCAAAACAGTGCGTAAAGCTTGAAATCCCTAAGGAGCTGATCGCCTTATGGAGAGAGCACAACTATACACATCTACATGCTAGAGCTATACGTCTTATTCTTATCTTACATGGAAGAAAAGGTATTCCTGCTACAGCCAGGATATCCCTTCTTGACACTGCCTACACAATGTACCAAAATGTACTTATTGGTACCTTGCTGACAACTCTTGACAGAGGAAGTGTTATCTTGACCATAGCACCTGATTTCAACATCAGGCTGGATGATCCTACCTTGTCTGAATGACTACAAGTTCAGATTTAGATCACTAGAGCGGATCAAGATCCTACAGCCATCATGGCTACTCTTCACCACCAGATGATCTACCGTCTACAGCATCATTCTTTGGACTTAAACTTTCCAAATTCTACTTCGAATGCTTTTTACATGGTTGCTGACAAAGCTAATAATCAAACAACGATCCTCCAGATCCTGAAGTAGTTACCTTCAACGGAGCTTGAAAAGATGATGCCAACAGAATGGAGGTATTCCACGCGCCTCATCGATACTTTTTTCATACGACAACTCCTTCAATTATGAAGACACTGAAGGATGGCTCAGTCAAGTCCATCCATACAAGGCCTAGTGACAACATGCCTGGTCCATTTACATCAGGATCTATCCTGATGATCCAGCCCATTGAACGTTAAGATCTACTAGATCTATCTTCTAGGACAACAAGCCTTAAGATCCAGCCCGTATTTTCTCATACGGAAGGTAAAAACGGTCCTCCTATCCATTATTTCAAATCTAATAGAGATTCAGTCTATGTCAGTCATCATCGTGGACATTTTGTATGGAATGTCGACCTATCCATATGCGAACCAAACTGTGAAATCTGTCTTAACCCAGAGTTAAATAGTGATGATGATGATTCAAGATATCAATGAAGAAGGGAGAAGAAGTCAAAGCCTAAATCTCGGTGCTTACCTTCTCGTGACTATCACCCTCTTAGTGAGGATCCAGATCCAGATGATCTTAATGTTTTATTCATGATAGAAAGATCCAGACCAAAGTCACTTAGAGAGATGCTCCGGTCGTCTATGTTTACTACAGATCCCTGCAGATCTACTGGTGGATAGTGTAGATCTATGCCAGCAATTCATGTTACAACTCCTACTCCTCTACCCTGTATGATGATATTACCAGACGATGATAGCTTTCCTCAATTATCCACGAGTACTGATGAATCATAGCCGGTTATCTTCAACTCTTATATTTGATGATATGGGTTATTTATCAGTTATGCACATGTTTGACGACGACTAGCAGTTGATGGAGAAGAAGTAGAATGAGAATTGATAGGAGATTTATAAATAAATTAAATAAAAAACTAAACTTTACATTTATAAATAAATTAAAATTTTAATTTTTTAAAAAAAGTGGATCCATCTTACTAAATATGTGGCGCAAGGGTAAAAATAATAAAAATATTTTAAAAATTATCGAGTCAACATTAATCTGATAATTAATATAAGAATTTAAATTTTTCGTTGAGGTGAAAATTTGACATTTTTATAATATTATGATTATAATTATTTACTCTCAAATATTAGAATTAAAATTATCGAATGGTGTAAAAATTAAAATGAAAAGTGGCCCTTTTACCGGTGCAATTTATGTGTACCCGCACAGGGAGAGAAAAGAGGAGGAGGAGCAGGAACGATTAAGTTGAGAGTGAGGAAAATGGGATCGGAACCAACACTCCCAAAATGGGCATCCAAGCCTTGCATTATGGGCATCGATGAAGCTGGTCGTGGTCCTGTTCTTGGTTTGCTCTTTTACCCAACTCTCTCTCTCTCTCTCTCTCTCTCTCTCTCTATATATATATATATATATATATATATATATATCTTCACCCAATTCGTTATCTGTGTTCATTTAAACAAAAGTTCGATTATCTTTCCTTCTGGGCACTCGGAAAGTTTATTCATTTCGTGGTCGGGAAATTGATTTACGTCAGGGCCCATGGTGTACGGATGCTTGTACTGTGCCTGCTCTTACGCCGAGACTCTTTCTACCTTGAATTTTGCAGGTCTCACATTTCCAATCTTATTGGGTTTTATATATTTTGCACAAATTTCTTGACTTTAGCTCCTGAATCCATTTCAGTATTGTGAATGATCCTAAATTTACTCTGTTAACATAATGTAGAAGAAGCATTCAAGTTGCAGGATTTGTCATCTTCATTTTTGTTGCGGTTGAATTTTTAGTAAATTCGTTCTGCCTGATACCTCATATATCGTTAAGTTAGGATTGTAAGATGTTGGATCTGAAGAGCCCACTTTCATGGGAGATCTACTTCATGAGCCTAGTGAGGGAACATACCCGTAAGCCTTAAAACCACACTCCAACGTAAAAATCTTATGACATTGAGTTTATGAGTCCTTTCTATTTATATGCCCCTCACCTGTCACATCTCTTTCCAATGTGAGATTCTCACTCACTATTGAAATCCCAACATAAGATACATTGCTTTCTTTCCGTATTTTCCCTCTTTATTAGACATTGGTTCTCTTCATGTTCAGGACATTGTGATGCTAGTGACTTGTTCAATGATTCTTTTCGCTCGAACCTTCTTTAACAATCTGGTGGAATTTTAATGTGAAACGTTGAACTTAGATGCCTTTGCTTCTCATCTTTCAATCTGTTCCTTAAGCTTGTTACCTTTGAAAATTTCCGAAAGAAAAATTGAGGGCATGCATCTCTTAGACCAACTCCAATCCTCCTCCAAAATGGAGGAAAAATGCCAAGATGGAGGAAAAACTGGCTTCAATCTAGCGCTTTTTTTTCCTCCATTTTGGAGAGGAGCTACAGTGCCACACTGGAGCTGGATTGGATACAATTTTTCGTCCATTTTGGAGGAGCATTGGAGTTGGTCTTATTAGCTTCAGGGGTGAAATTTGCAACTTCATTCTAATCGTCAAGGAAAAGATGTGGTTCCCCAAAGTTTGGCGATGCATTCCAAAGATTGGATTAGATAATGGACCACGTGTTCTTCTGTAATGTGGTTCAGAAATAAGTAATGATTAAAAAGTTTGGGGTCTTATATGCATCACATGTTGTTCAATTTCTGTTCTTCTGTCTGCAGATTCAAAGACATTAAAAGAAGAGAAAAGGGAGGAGTTATTTGAAAATCTAAAAGCTGATGAGTCAATTGGATGGGCTGTGGATGTCATTGATCCAAGGGAGCTTTCTGCTAAAATGCTGAAGAAGTTAGTAGAATGCATATTGTCTTTTTTCATAATCTATTAAGTTTTTTCGTGTGTATGATTCTCTTTATTTGTGCTTATCAGGATTAAGGTAAATTTAAATGAGATATCACACGAATCTGCCATTGGTCTTGTCAATAGAGTGCTAAACATGGGAGTACTTTTAACTGAGGTATAACTATTTCATCTTGCAAGAAAAGTTTCTTACCTGTTACATGTTTGTGCTTCAGATATGTGAATTTCAGTCTTGACGATGGATAGCGATACTTCATGCTTACTACGAACAAGGCCAAGATGGCCTTCCATGTTGAGTTTTTAGTTATTCAACAAGGAATTGCATATTCATGAAAAGACAGACTAGCTACCGGAAATGCAAATGGTTTTGAAATGCCTTCATATAATTAGTAAAATTATCTTATTGCATTAAGAAATATGGATAGATTATTTGAAGTTTCACATTGTTTATGGAAATTGGTAACTTTCTCCACATTTAACTTTGCATTTCTATGTAACAAAGCCACCGGAAATTATTGTCATGACTAAGCCGTAACTACTGTATTTAATATAAATCGTCTTTAGGTGACTTGAAACATAACATGGAATTGTTATGGATGTTAAACATGTATGCATGTTAAAATTGTTCAGGTTTATCTGGATACTGTGGGAGATGCTGAGAAGTATAGGGTAAAATTATCTGAAAGATTTCCCTCAATAAAATTTGTTGTTTCAAAGAAAGCTGACAGTCTTTATCCAGTTGTTAGTGGAGCAAGCATAGTCGCAAAGGTATGGACTTCAGCTTTTCCAAATGCCCTTCTGCATAACTAATAGTATTGAAAGTTTATTTTAATATCGATAACTAATTCTGTTGGATTTTTATTTTGGTGACACATATGCTATTATATTGATTTGAAGTTAAGAAGTTTTTATCCAGTAAACTGCTCTCAGTCTGAGCCCTCCTACTCACCTTTTATCATAAATCCATCTAAGCAGGTCACAAGAGACCGAGCCTTAAGAGAATGGGTGCATGATGAAACAGCTGAAGGCATGAAAAGAAACTTTGGTTCTGGATACCCTGGAGGTTAGAAGAGCTGAACTGATGTTGATCCCTTTTGGTCTTAACTTTGAACAATTATGTTCTATGTGAACTATGGTTGAATTCATGTGCTTAGATCCTGAAACTAAAGCCTGGCTGGAGCAGCACAAACACGCAGTTTTTGGTTTCCCATCTTTGGTTCGGTTCAGTTGGGGCACATGCAATTCTCATTTCAAGGACATAGTTGAAGTCTTGTGGTCAGTCCATATACTTTTATTCAAAGCTGCAACTCTTGTGCCAGTTAAATGCGTCTTGGGTACCTTTGTAGTGTGTAGTTGCTTATTTATGTCTGCTAAGTTTGTAGGCATGCTTATGCCACTATATCCAGCTAGCGGATATGCAAGTATATCCAAAAAGTTGAGCACTTTAGGATTGGTTATCTCATATGTTTATCATGTGTGGCATCAATATGGAACTCGATCTGAATTCTGTGAGATAAAGAGTCCCAATATGCATCACCTCCATGTTTAGGGAAATATTCTATGAACTTTTCTACATATGTGGGCATCATTTTTGTTTATCATCCTTGAATCTGAGAGGAGTTCGTTGTGCATAGAACTATGGTACCCTTGTTATCGTGAGTGGATTGCTATTATCAAAAAAACTTAAATTGGCTCACTTCTAGGTAATTCAGAAGCTTCAGCTTGTAAGCTGCTTTTTAATCTCTTCTCATTTAAAAGAGATGCATGATGTTTCATTAGTTGATTGGAAAAGATGCATTTTATGTAGCAATTGGATGATCGTCACCCAGATATGGAACAGATTTCTGACGATCTTTTGAATGCATGCTATAAAATGTTATTTAAGCTTTGTGATGTTTTCCTATGCATATGCTTCATGAGAGATGAAAGCTAATTATGTCCAGGCTAACTTGGTTATAAATTTTGGAGTCTCTTACCCCTGTAATTGTAGGGAGCCTGAGAAAATAGACGAAGATGGATGTGGCAGTGGCAGTGGCAAGCGGCAACTGAAATTGAGTAGTCTAGGCATTTCAACTTCCAAGAGGAAGATAGAAGAGATTGAATCAAGGGGCAAGGGACGGTGCAAATTTTTTCAGTCACGTAAACTTGAGCAACTTGCTCATTTCTAGCTATGTATTGTTTCACACATTCCCTTTAATAGCACTGCTTTGTAGGTAGCGTGCTTAATCATCAGCTGCATTCCGTCTTAGGTAAGTGGCGCAATCCAAGATATTATATATATATGCTACAAGTTTAACTTTGTCGATCTTTACACATAAAGCATACCTTGAAAGATAGCAGCTTATATAACAAGCACAATCCAAATGTATACAAACGCCAACAACTTAAAGTTGAGAATTAATAAATATTAGTGTGTGGATGCACAATGAGAAAGGTGAAGGTGACCAAAACCATGGTGCGAAAGTATTTGAAGTTTTTGCTGCTGCTGGCGGCACCATTGTGGCGGTTATGGTGGTGGTTATTATTTGCAGCACCTGCTATGATCACGGGAATAGCTGCAGCACCTCCTGGCATGTTTTGGTTATCATTTCCATTCTGTGTTGATCCACCATCACGGTTACCTTGGCCACCACCTCCACGTGCCAATTTCATAACTCCGTTGCATTCATTACCACAGTCAATATCATTGACATTAAGCTCCTTCCATGTCCCTCCATAAATAGTCAAGGATATGCAAAATGAATACGGTAACAAACCTTACGTTTTTTAGCATATTAAAATATATCAAGAAGGTAGATCAAGCACCAAAGTTTCTGGTTGTTGTAAAACACTTCTACTGATGAAGGATGGTACAGATGCTTACAGAGGCCATCATACGAAAACGATATGATAAGAGTGCTTCAACCAAACCATATGATAAAGAGTTTTATGATTGATTTGACATAAAATAATGAGAATCACAAAAACTTGAAGGGTATGATTTCACACTGCCAACTGATTCCTGGCTTGTCCAATCACTTATATTTGTTCCTTTTTTAAAAAAGTATTACCTCGCATACATTTCTATTTAAAATCTTAGATCTTTCACATTTAAGGTATCGAGACTGTCATCCCAGTACAATAAGACGAGAGTAAAAGTCATAACCATTGTTCATTAATATTGTCAAAAGGTTGCTCATTTTATGCTAATACGTCAGAAAAAAGAGATTGAGAAGTATTAAAGGCATCTGATTCTCCACTTTCCCATTTTCTTCTTCATGCTGCTCTCTTCATCGTTTTTTAATGGAAGAAATATAAGAACTCAAAAAGTGCAAAACAAGTGATATGATCTCCAACTTTTGAGTTCTTCTTCAAACAATTAGAAAATGTTTATAATTATGAAGAGAAATAAGAAATTCAAACTTCCCTTGTTTTATGACCAACCTGATTTCTCATGTTTTCAATATTTGATTGAATTTTACCCCCAAACAGTCTTTTTTAGCTCATGTTGAACCTTTTTTTTACTACATAGCAAGTTTCTCCGCGGGTCGTTTTGCATGTTGCCTGTTCACTCATATGAGATGAAGTTGTCAAGAGTATCTTTACACAGGTTATCCCTTTCATGCCTGTAAGGCCCTATACCAAAAACTCTTACATATTACAAGCGAAAAGTTAGTTATGAGATTTGTATCCTGAGATGGAATATGATTCACAGCTTGAAAGGGTTAAACAAAGGGAGATAAAGCCAGAGCCAAAAGAGGAAAAGAAGGATACCTGAGAGCAGGGATCTCTGGAGTGAAGAAGAAGAGGCAAAAAGATACAAGCAGTTCAGGAAAACCAGGAACAACCCCAACTTTTTGCTTCCCATTTGTCTTTTCTCTTTGTAATGCATGAAACATGAGCTTCTAGACCTTGTTAACTGATTGCTCACTGCATCTTATAGCTTTGAACTGATCTAAGATGCCTGTACATGGAATCCTTAAAGAAGCCTTATCGGTTTGGTTAACTTTACGAGTCATATAAAAGATTAAAAGTAGTCTGTTTTAATTTTTAAAGGTTGGGAATCTTTTGCACACGGTTTTGCATGTCATTGGGGTTGGTTCATGGGCCACATAAAAAGGTTCACTTGACCTTTTTTTTCTTTTGATATAAAGGTAGTGTGGCTCAAGATCAATTATTGAGGATAATTTGTCACTACTCACTAGCTAATTAACCATAATTTTCGATAACCATTTGCTTTACGAAATCGAATTCGAATTTCCCAAATCTTCAAGCTTTAATTCTTTCAGGTTGCTTTATAAATTAGAAACCCAAGAAAGCAAAATGATTCATCGCTTCAAAACTTTGTATGCTAATTAGGACAAAAGTTTTTTGACTCCAGAAAAAGTGAGCCGATAACAAATAAGCACGTAGCTGATCTTTTGCAGAAATTGATGTTACGCTTCAAAAAAACCCGACCTGGTTTTCTTCTAGCTCTCTTTGCTTCTACAATGAAGACTTGCATTTATTAGTTGCTTCACTACTTCCCTCATTGTGGGTCTCCTCCCAGGCTCTCTTTCAGTGCATCTCAAAGCCACCATTAGCACATTACTAACTTGATATTTGACAATGGTATCCAAGAATTCCTGTGCCAGACCTGAATCAACAATCTCATTGATATCTTCTGCATTGTTCCATATACACCTAACCCACCCTACAATGTCAGTGCCCTCCTCAAATGACCGATCCAATGCCTTTCTTCTTGTCATCAGTTCAAGCAGCACAACACCGAAGCCGTACACATCAGACTCCTTGCTCTTTGTTTTCGTGAATGCATTTTCTGTCAAAGCAACAACCATACTTTTAGTGTCAGACAACAGAATACATGGAGACCTATTTGAGGAATGTGTGAAGAAGAAGTTACCTGGTGCAATATATCCAACTGTACCAACAACTGAGATGGATTGTGTCCAAGTAGAAGCATGATCCAAAAGCTTGGCAATACCAAAGTCAGAGATATGAGGCTCCATGTCTAAGTCTAAAAGAATGTTCTCTGGCTTTATATCTCGGTGCACTATGGGAGGATCACAATCATAGTGGAGATATTCCAATCCATGAGCAGTTCCAATGGCTATTTTATAACGGACACTCCATTCTAGTGTTGGTGAAGGATTTGTTCCATGTAAAACATCATGAAGGCTTCCATTTGGCATGTACCTGTACAGGATTAAACCATAATCATTTTCCAACCAGAAGTCTTCTAACTTAGTAAGATTTCGGTGCTTAATTTTTCCAATGGTTTGAATTTCTTTCATCATAGTCTTTTCTGCTCCTTTATGGCCAGTAAACACAATCTTCTTCACTGCAAACTGTTTGTCTGCACTCAAAGTAGCCCTATAAACTGTTCCGTGGGCTCCCCTTGCGATGACATATCTGCTGCTTAGGTTTTCAGTAGCTTCCATCACTTTGCTAAGTAAGGAAGCTGGTCCTTCTCGAGCAGCAATCTCAATATCCCGCTTGGCTGTTCTGTGTGACACATACACGTAAACCAGTACAACAAGAACAAGAGAAACAACAAGTGATGCAAGGGCAACACTCACAATTTCCCCTTTAGTAAGGCCCTTCCCATGGCTTGATATATTTTCACATCGCTTGAAACTTTTGTTAGCAGTGCATGATATGCCACCTGATGGAAGACATCGGATACATAAGCCAGGATTGTGCAAGAATGTTGACGGAGATGAGTCAAGTAAGGTCATAAGTGTTTCTGGTATTGCACCACTGAAAAGATTGTTTGAGATATTTATCGCAATCCAGACATGGGTTCCACCAAGAGCTGCTAATGTTCCTGTCAGATTGTTGTTAGATACATCAAGCCGTTCTAAATAGTTTAAGTCTCCCAGACTGGAAGGAATCTCACCACTCAATCCATTGTTGCTAAGGTTCAATCCATATCGCAGATTTCTCAGTGAACCAAGAGATGAAGGGATTTCACCTCCAAACAAATTTCCACCAATATCTAGCTCTGTAAGCTTTTCAAGCTCTGACAGAAAAGAAGGAATGCCGCCAGTAAAATGATTTTCGCTTAAAATGAAAGTGGATAAAGATTTCCAGTTCCTCAAAGCCAATGGCACAGAACCCTTCAATGAATTAAAACCCACATCAAACTTGTCCAGTTTCAAGCAAGTTGCCAATTGACCTGGAAGAGGGCCTACCAATTGGTTATGTGAAAGATTCAAGAGGACTAGCCCAACAAGATTGCCTAGTTCTGGAGGTATAACATCAGTAAGCTTGTTCATGGACAGATCAATAGAAGTGAGGTTGGTGCAGTCCCTGAGGCTTGGTGGAATCGGACCTGTGATATTATTTTTGCTGATGTCCATATGAGAAAGGTTTGAATTCATTGCAAAATCTGGAAGTTGCCCTGATAGCCTGTTCTCATTAAGGTTCAGTCGCCAGAGAGATGAACACCTGCCTACGTCAGGAGGAATGCTGCCTTGAAGTTCATTTCTGCCCAAATTCAGAACCCTCAATTGGTTACCAGAGCATAACTTCGGTGGAATTTCACCAGTGAACTTATTATTGGTGAAGTCAAGCTGCAATAAGCTGCTGTTAATACCTAAAGTCTGGGGTATGACACCAGAAAACCGATTTTGATACAAGGAGATATTCTTTAGTTGCTTCAACTCAGTGATATCAAGAGGCAGTTCACCAGAAAGACTGTTATTATAGACAATAAGGTACTTGAGGTTAGGAATCTTCCAAATACTGATGGGAATCTCACCACTCAAATGATTGCTAAACAATTCAAGGTCCTCTAACATAATTAGATCTCCTAGCTCGCTCGGAATATCTCCTTCGAGTTGGTTTGTATATAACAGTAACTGAGTCAAGGATTTGCAATTTCCAAGTTCTGGAGGAATCCTACCAGACAACTGATTTTCGGAGAAGTCAAGTTTAGAAAGCCTATCAAGGAGGCCAAAGGAAGATGGAATGGACCCTGTCAAGTTGCTATGGACAATAGCCAAAGTTGTTAAGCTACTACAGTTGCCCAAATCTGGTGGAATGCCCCCTCTAAAGCCGTTGTATGACAAATCTAGGGTGGTCAAATTCTTGCAGTTTCCAAAACCTAAAGGAATACTACCCTCAAGATTATTAGGACCTATGTACAAGTCAACAATATTTTCAAGATGTGTCAGAGTCTTGGGCAAAGAACCAACCAATTGGTTGTCCTCCAAATAGAGCCCTTGCAGTTTCCTACAGTTCCCAATCGACTCGGGAATGGTACCAGATAACTGGTTACCGTATAACCATAGCTGCAAAACGTCCGTCAAGTTACCAACATTGCTAGGAATTGAACCGTTGAGATTGTTATCGTGCAAATAAACATTTTGTAAACCCGAAAGCTGAAACAATGAATCAGGTATTTCACCAGACAGTGAATTGGAATACAGCCCCAAGTTAAACAAGTTCCGCAGATACTTGAAGCTCTGAGGTATTCCCCCAGTGAAGCTATTTGTCGACAAGTCCAGGTACTCAAGTAAAGTGCAACAACCCAAGTCTGAAGGTATTTCTCCTGATAAATCGTTGTAACTCAAATCTACCGTCTGCAAACGATTTAAACGACCAATTTCTGGTCCCAACTGGCCAGAAATTGCATACCCGGAAAGGTTTAATCTGAGCACATGTCGGAAGCTAGAGTCACATCCAACGCCGACCCAGGAACATGGATTTGAGTGTGACGCATTCCAACTTGAAGATATAGGAGGCACAGAACTCCAGCGCCTCAAAAGCGACAGAAGGGCCAACCCATCAGAGTTGAGACCAGACACAGCAGATAACCATGCAAAGGAGCAACATAACAGCAAGAAATGACACCGACCATATTTCATACTTGAGTCACTTTGTTGGGGCGCAAGGGAACGTAAATAGAAGGTCGCGGAGTAGAGTTTGGAGCAAGAAAGCATTACGCAGCTACATTAGGACAACACAGATTTTCGACCTGCGAGACACATAATGAGATTAAAACGGCGGGTTGTGAGGTAAGTTGGCAGCTATACAATTAACACCGTTTATAATAAAAAAAACAGGTGTGAATGAAATGAAATGATCGTCTAACAATTTCAACGGGGAGTTTGGAACCTGACACGTTCATGCTTCTGACCGCGGGTGCAAGACTAAGACTAGACCAGACTGTGTGTTATTTAAGGGAAAAAAAAAAACTCAGTCTTTCCAACTTTAACTGATATTGATAAATTATTTTACTTGGTTCTTTGCCAACCACATTTCAAACTATGGCTATCTTTTGGAAAACCAACTAATGGTTAAAACTGGTTTTCTTCCCTTTAATATATATATAAAAAAAAAAGCTGTGAAGAAAGCTTCAATTTGAGGAGTGGGGGTGTGAACAGGGAATTGTTTAAGTCTGAAAGTGGAGGAATTTGCTGGATGGTCAGCTTCAATTTGAGGAGTGGGGATGTGAACAGGGAATTGTTTAAGTCGGAAAGTGGAGGAATTTGCTGGAGGGTCACTTTCATCAAATTACTAAAATATATAAGATATTTGCGTGATTTAGTTGGGTATAGTAACAACGAGTGGACTGGTCGTATTTCTTTTAATTCTCTCTTTTTTTTTTTCTTGCCAGTTATTTTAGGAGGATTTTAATTATAAAAAAATATTTTTAAACTATTTACACTCAAACTAATCCCTGCTTGAATCCGATAGGTTCTTTGCAAGAGATAAAGTTCTGACCTCAAATTTTAAACGACTGCACATATGATGAAGATTTAAACCCGTAATCTCACTTAAACCAAAAGAGCCCCTTACTAATTCATCTACTCCAGAATTTAATTCCCCTCGTCTTTAATGCAATGGGCACATTGCCAATGCCATAAATCTTTGCTTTCCATTTGAGGCTTTCTTGGTCCTCAGCAGTCAGCACACACAAGTTGAGGGTTGTTAAGTGTTCAAATTTGTCCAATGTTTAACTATTTCCATAAGCTCATTGCGTGAATATATTGTCTTACCCAACTAGCGCCACTATTTACTTAAAGCTTCCAATTCAATACTAACCTTTTAAATGA
>JANVCQ010000005.1:36167999-36183434 GCA_025531925.1 Erythroxylum plowmanianum | reverse complement strand
CCTAGAGTGATTTTGGCAATGTAGAATGACTAATCATACTCCTCACCATATCCTTGAGCGTTTTGTTTCATCTTTCAGCAACACCATTCATACTAGGCAAACCTAGCATAGTGTACTATAGGACGATACCGCATTCCTCTAGGAATTTACAAACGGTCCTAGACGTTGTTCACCTGATCCGAAATATCTGTTATAGTACTCACCACTATGGTTAGATCTGACACTTTTAATCCTTTTGTTGAGTTGGTTCTTAACTTCAGCCTTAAAGTTTTTGAACGCATCCAAAGATTGTGATTTGTCATGGATGAGATAAAGGTAGCCATATCGCAAGAAGTCATCTATGAATGTTGTAAAATACGATTGACCATTCCAAGACGTTGTAGAGAATGGCCCACATATATCTGTATGGATAAGTTCTCAAACACCTGAAGCCCTATTGACAGTAAATCTCCTGGCATTTGTTTGTTTCCCCTTGATGCAATTAACACAAGTAGTAAAATCTGTAAAATCAAGGAGATCGAGAATTCCTTTAGATACAAGTCTCTCAATTCTCCTTTCGGAGATGTAACCTAATCTCTTGTGCCACAATGAGGTAGAATTCTCTCCAGATAATTTGGGCTTTAAACTTCATCTACCCGTATGCAAGGCTTCATTAAATGAAGCATTAGTGTCAAGCATATATAGATTATAACCTGATAAAGAACCGATACTAACCAAATATGAATTTTAAAAGAGACTAACTATTCTATTTCCAAATGAACAACAATAACCATATTTGTCTAAAGTAGAACTATAAATCAAATTTCGTCTAAAAGATGGTACAACGAAAGTCTTAACTAAATATAAATAAAATCTAGTTCTTAATAATATTCTAAAAGTTGCTATTGCTTCGACTTCTATCGACTTGACGTCTCCTACATAGATGTATCTTTCACCATCACTTGATTTTTGACAAATCAGGCAACCTTGCATAGACATGCTGATGTGAGTTGCTACACCAGAATCTAACCACCATTTGTGTCTAGGCATCGAAGTCAAATTAACCTCATAACAATACAAAATAAGAAGCATACCTTTCTTTGCACGCCATGCGTGATAACTGGCACACTACTTTTTTATATGACCTTCAGCTCCACAGAAGAAACAATCTTTTAGATTGTCTTCCTTTTGTTGTTTCTTTTGTGTTGCCAGAATAGCAACTTCCTTAGTTCTCTTTCTTTTGTTCCTTTTGTTCCTTTTGTCCTTAGATATTGTGGCTAAGTGAACACTTTCTGCCTTACCATACTTTAACCTTTTCTCTTATTGGACACAATGTGAGATAAGCTCATTAAGAGACTATGTCTCTTTTTGACAGTTATAGCTCACCTTGAATTGACTGTACTGTGCTGGAAGAGATATCAAAACCAGATGCACTAACAAGTCTTCAGATAATTCCAACTTAAGTTATTTCAATTTTGAAGTAATGTGAGACATTTCCATAATGTACTCTCTTATGTTTCCTTTTTCTACATACCTCATTGAGATAAGCTTTTCCAAAAATGTACTTGTTTCAGCCTTTTCATTTGTGGCAAATCTTTTCTCAAGATCCTTAAGGAAACCTTTAGCTGTAATAACCTGATTGGACATAATGCCTCCAAAAGCTTTTGGAATGGCACGTTTCATGATCATCAAGCTCATATGATTCGATCTTTCCCACTTTTCCATCTCCCTTTTTTGATCAAAGGTATTCTCACCAGTAAGTGGATCAGGTTGATTGACTCATAAAGCAAGATCCAAGTCCTTGACTCTGAGAATAATTAAAACGTTCTCCTTCCATGACTTAAAATTGATGCCATTAAGCATATGAATTGAATTAACACTAGCAGAGATATTTGCAGCAGAACCAAGAATTGAATAGAGAACAAAACAAATAAAATCTGTTTACTCACATAACAACACTATAATATGCCAAATTAATTATATACAGATAATGGTAGGGTCCCATCACAAGATACTTTGCACAACATTAATATTTAGTCTTTGGACAAAAATACTAACTTGAAAGTGGTACCTTGGTGTAATGATCGATCACTGGCAATAAGTTATGTCAAGCAATAAACCTTTCTTTAGACTGATTTAATATTCACATATTATACTGAATAATTGTCACATGTGTACCCCGACAAGTGTATATGCAATTCGGGCCAAATATTAACTTTCCTTTGGGCTAGTCCATATTAGCATGAATAACATACACACAAAACTTTTTAACATTTTAAGTTAAATTAATTTTCACAAGAGAGGTTGCTTTGACAACATGTTGCTTCAAATTAATTTAATTTCAAATGCTATATACTTCTTTGAAATACCAAAATTTGAAATTAAAATACCAAATTTTGCATAAGTTGTATGAAAGCGTCATAGCTCTAATTTCTTGATGCTATGACACTGACAATCCTGTCAGCACAAATCAAGAATTGGGTCAAAAATTTTACAAATCAAACCAAAAATTATAAATTTTGGTCCCCAAAATCATCATAATATTAATCCATAACATGCATACTAACAAAGTATAAATTTAAAACTTTCTAAGATGTTAGGCTTTAGGCTTATTTATGGTCTTTATCTAAATCCTGAAGCACGCAAAATGTATAAAGTTTTTTTTGTCTTTATCCAAATCCTAACGCTAACATGTATAAAGCTTAAAAAAATTATGATATACTTATGGAAAATTCTTCAGATCCAGTTCATTTATCTTCTAGTTTGTCTTTAGCTAGTTTACCTAGAAGTGTGAAGTGCGTTTTATCCAACAAAATAGAAAATCTTGTTGAGATTACTCATGTACATGTAGAAAATCGTGTTTGTGAGTCTTCTTTACCATTGATAAGTCCGTATCGTATATATTCTCATGACCCTTCATGGACGAGAAATATTAGGAATGTGTTATCTACTAGTCGACCTCATGTGAAAGAAATCATCCAGAGTTCCAAACTGGAACAGTGTAGTCTCAGATCTACAACAGTAGAACAGTACGTAAAGCTTCAAATCCCTAAAGAGTTGATTACCTTATGGAGGGATCAAAGTCATACACATCTTCATGTTGGAGCTATACGACTTGTTCTTACCTTACATAGAAGAAAAGGTATTCCTGCAACATCCAGGATATCTCTTTCGGACACGGGCTACATAACGTACTAAAATGCTCTTCTTATTGGTACCTTGCTGACAACACTTGACAAAGGGAGTGTTATTTTGACCATAGCACCTGATTTCAACATCAGGTTGGATGATCCCAATTTATCTGAGCGTCTACAAGTTCAGATCCAAATCACTAGAACAGATCAAGATCCTATAACCATCATGGCTACTTTACATCACCAGATGATTTATCATCTGCAGAATCATGCATTGGATATAAACTTTCCCAACTCTACTTCGGATGCTCTTTATATGGTTGCTGATGTTTCAAACAATCAGACAATAATTATCCAGATCTTGAATCAGTTACCAGCACAGGAGCTTGAAAAGTTGATGCCTATAGAATGGATTACCAACTATCAAAAGGTATTCCATGCGCCTCATCGACACTCTTTTCATACAACGACTCCTCCAATTCTACGGACACTGAAAGGTGGCTCAGTCAAGTCCATCTACTCCAGACCTAGCGACGACATGCATGGTCCATCTACATCAGGCTCAATCCTGATGATCCAGCCCATTGAACCTCAAGATCTATCAGATCTAGCAACTGGGGCTACAAGCCTTAAGATCTAGCCCGTATTTTCATATACGGAAGGTAAAGACAACCCTCCTATCTATTATTTCAAATCCAATGGAGATTTGGTCTATATAAGTCATCATCATGGACACTTTGTATGGGATGTCGACCCATCCCTGTGCAAACTAGACTGTGAGATCTACCTCAACCTAGAGTCAGACACAGATGACGATGATCCAAGATATTAACGAAGAAGGAAGAAGAAATCCAAGCCCAAATCTCTGTGCTTGCCTTCTCGTGACTATCACCCTCTTATGGTGATCCAAATCAAGACGATCATAATGATCTATCCATGATAGAAGGATCCAGACCAAAGTCTCTTAGTGAGATGCTCAGGTTGTCTATGTTTCAGAAATCAGATCCCTGCAGATCTACTGGTGGATTGTGCAAATCTAAGCTAGAAATTCCTATTACAACTCCAACTCCTATGCCTTGCATGATGGTATTACCAGATGGGGATAACTTTCCTCAATTATCCTGGAGTACTGATGAATCACAGCAGGTTATCTTCAACCCTTATATCAGAGCTTCAGGAATTACTTCACAAGGTACACTAATGTCAAATCCTAGTGATGAAGTGCTTAAATGGCAGACATCTAATGCAGTAGCATAGAACAAGGTTCTGAGAAGGATTGATTCCAAGTTGGATGGAATTCATCAACAAAATACTGCTACTCATAAGCAAGTCAATTTTGTTGCGGAACAGATATAAACGATGTATAAGTCTTACAAAGCTTAGATTAAGCGTCTTGATGCTGAACTCAAGTAATACATCTCAGCCCAATACATGGGGCCAGAATTTGACTTAAAGGTTAGAAAGATACAAGAGATACAAAGGACTATAAAACAAATGGAAGCAAACATGCATGCTTCTCAATCTCATCATATATATGGCTCATCTTCTTCAGAGTTCTCAACTATTCAGCCATCATATCCCTCACTAATGTATCAACAGTATCCAGAAGAAGCTGATTATTCAAAGGTATTCAAGTTCAACTACCCTTTGATTAGACAATATGTACATCCTCAGATAACTCATGAGAAATCTTAACGAACAAATTCAAAGTCAACATCTGATCGTATACCTAAGTCTCGAGTTTCTGATCATTCTTCAAAGGTTATAGAAGCATCGTCTTCTTATACACCTTTTGAACCAGAAGAATAGTGAAGAAAGCCTTTAAGTATTCGAACTCCTCTAGAATCTCCACCACCAGCACTAGTGCAACCTTCCACTACTTCTTTTGGGAAGGATAAAGCTAAGCAGACAGAGTATATAGCTACTTTGACCTCAAAACCTCTTACAGATGATTCTAACTCGCAACCCTAGTCAAAAGAAAGTATAAATACCCTGAGTGGTACATCAGAGAATTTTGCAACACCATCTAGTTGTTCAGATGAGCAATCACTCATCGCATTAGAAGAACAACCATCATCAGAGTCATCGTATGAACCAGTCTCTTCACCATCGACTGATGAATCAGCAAACTTTGTTGATCTTTCAGAATTATCTAATGTTGTGATGACTATACCTCAATATATTGAAGCAGAACCAGAAATTAGTGAAGTTGGATCCACTGGTACTGAACTTGTCAGACCAGAGCTTGCACCTCAAGAAACACTAGCTATGGCAGCAGCACAGCCGAATACCAAGCCTACTTTAGGACCTTGGTTTACTTTTGATGATCTACCTATAAAGAAATGGTGAGATAGACTTCATGAGTTTGGTGCATGGATTGATCTACAAATGACTAGACCAAATCATGTTCTTCGGGATATTTTGTCTGAATTTACATCTATATTTTTTTAGTACTTTGTGAGAATGGTGGCAAAGTGTTAGTGAATACCAACGTCTTCAGTATATACAAGTTACAACTGCTGGAGTACTACTTGGCATAATTCACAAAGAATTTATTGGTGACTTCTAGTTGATTGACAAGCAAATCCGTCAGGAATATTTCAAGATGAAATGTTGTTCTCTTGATAAGCGTGATCATCAAAAGTATTGTAATCGCATGACGGAAAGGTATTATCTCTTGAATGGATGGAATGATGTTAACCTTCGTTATATTTTTATATCATCCCTTCCAGAGGAAATACAGGCAGAACTTCAACGGACCATAGCTTCTCTACAAAGAGATTTGTCTACAATCTCTCTTAGAGAAATCTACCAGCTTGCTATAGCTTCTCTTGACAAATTATGTGATCAACATACTTTGTTCAAGAAGGTCCATTTTTGAAACAAGTTTGCAAGAAGCCATATCTCCAGATCAAATGTAAAGATGAAAAGACTTGTAAATGCCATAGCAGCAAGAAAGCTCATCAATCTCAAGTCAACTATGAAAGGAGAAAGTTCCACAGGAAGAAGGAAGGCAAGAAGCCTTGGAAGCAAAACTTCAAACAAAAGAACATAAGCAAAAAGTACAGACGTATGCGATTCTTCAAAAAGTAATCACATCGATACAAGCAGAAGCCTCGATGTTTTGTCTGTGAAAGCTTAGAACACTTCGCTAATAACTGTCCTAAGGCAACCAGGAAGGATGCCAAGTTCCTGGAGAAACTTGAGAAACTTATGCCTATTCATCCTCAGAGTCATATTGAGGAAGTACTAGAAGAACAATCTAGCGAGGATAGTGAAACACAATTTGCTGTTACTGTGTCTGCATCAGAAGAAGAATCATCAAGTTCATCTACTCCATATGATGATGATTCATTAGACATGTTACAGCAAACATGTATGAAGATAGATTGCACACCAATCAAACGACCATATGTCCAGATCCAGATCTTTCAGTAAGACAAATATGATCGACCCATTAAAGCCATTGGGTTTATGGATACTGGTTCTGATCGTACGATCATGAAGCCCAATATCCTACCAGCAGAAGCATGGACTTCTCATGAAGATTATTTTCCTGCAGCTGATGGGAATTCTTTCAAAATTGGGTTAAGAACAAGAAGCAGAATTGCATCTGCTTCTTTCCTCAATGAACAGTTTGGACTAAAGTACTTGAAAGCAATCTACCAGGACCCGATCTTCTTATTAGAATGGTTGTTTACTGTAAAGCCAAACATCTACAGATCCTACCCATATGCCTCAGGTATCGAAACCTTTTGAGTCTATACACTGATCTAAAAAATGTGTTTGAACTTACACAGGTTCTGACATGTTACACTGGACTTCGAGATAAACTGTTGAGTTATTGTCCAGAGTCTCATGCACAGTTATTCATCCAAATCCTCTGTGGAAAAACACAGACTTTTTCATAAGTCTACCATTCAAGAAGAATGAGGATATCAATCCTACAAAAGCCACACATCTAGGGATGAACCCTGATGACATGAAGCTCGCACAAGATGAGTGTGCTGTGTTATTGCAGCAAGGATTGATAGAGCCCACAAAGTCAGATTGGGCTTGCCAAGCGTTCTATGTCAATAACCATTCAGAACAAAAATGTGGAAAGAAACGTCTAGTCATAGACTACAAGCCTCTGAATGCATTCTTGTAAGATGATAAGTTTCCATTGCCTAAAATTAGTACACAGGTACTATTTCTTAAGGAAGCTATTATCTTCTCAAAGTTTGATCTTAAAGCAGGTTTTTGGCAATTAAGCATTCACCCTGAAGAATGTTACAAGACTTTATTCTACATTCCCAATGCTCAGTATCAATGGAATGTGATGCCCTTTGGCCTCAAAGTCACTCTATCACTGTTTCAAAAGTTCATTACAAAAATCTATGAGCCTATCCTTAACAGTGCCTTGATCTACATCGATGATATATTTTTGTTCTCCAAGACCTATGAGGAACATTAGGCCCTTCTTCAAAAATTTTTGGACCTTACACAGTAGTATAATATAATGCTTTCAGACTCAAAAAGCACTATTGGTACATTTAAAATAGAATTTCTTAGAATGCAATTCAAAGATGGATTTTATCAGCCAGGCCCACATATTGCAAAAGAATTATTGCAATTTCCTGATGAAAATCTCATGGTAAAACATATTCAACAATTCCTTGGAATTGTCAACTACATTCAATATTTCATTCCACATTTGACAGCCTTTCCATCAAGCTTATCTAAGCTCTTACGCAAGAATCCACCAACATGGGGGAAAGAACATACTACAACTGTCAATCATCTCAAGAATCTCTGTCAAAATCTTTCACCATTGAAATTTTTTGATCACGGATTATCTCTCTCTCAGACAGATGTCAGTCCCAGTAAGATAGGAACAACTAACCTATCTACACAAGTTCAACACCATCCACCATGGCCACCAGATGTTTTTTCCCACTATAAGTATCCTTCTTCTCTTTAGAAAAATCACAAAAAGATTTGCCTTACTTCTTTTGCTTCTCAGCAATTTGGTAGAATGGATAGCAACATTCTTTTTGCTTATACAAAGAAAGCTTTTCCTCCTCTTGTTAGGCCTCCTCATAGCATTTCTGAAGTTGCCTCACTTGCTCGTAGTACTTTATTCTATTACTTGCATCTCTTTCTGCTTGAATATAATTCTACTGGCACTCCATTTATGTTCAATATCAAAGCACCATACCAAAATGTGATTCTTCTACAAGAGCCTTTATCTGAAAATACATTATGGTATCTTTGGGCATTATCTGCTTTATATGCCTGTGCTTTTACAGTTTCTCCTCTTCAACTGTATCGACATCTCTGTAATCCAAACAATGGCAGTTCATTATTGTGGACATTCCTAGAATGGTTCTAACCTTTAAGCCAATGGAAGCAGTAATTTGGTGTTATCATTAAACGACATCGTCTTTGGTCTACTGCAGCACGACAACAGAATACACAATGTTTCTTCATTGTGCATCGTCCTTACACAGAAACATCTACTGGAATTTTATACACTGAACAACATGTCCAGTTTTGGCATACAACCTTATATTGGCCACAACATAAAGAGAATGTGTTAATTTCTTTAAGAAGATTGCTTAAAGAGCTTAATCACTTTCCAGAACATCCAAAGTTAACTACGTCTATTGGACCACATATTGGAGAATTTATTCTTAGTGAACTAGAAGCATCATAAGTTAACATTCCTGGTCCCAATAGTCCTAAATATACAGATTCAGGAGAAGATGAAGAAACAGATATCTCACAAATTGCATGACCATCTCAACTGTCCACCTCTATTTTCCAAGATGCTCAGGATCTTAATGACAATACTGATAGCATTGATGAAGACAAGTTAGATCAATTCCTGCATAAGCTACATATGGTAGAGCTTTGTCACAAAAAAGGGAAAAGACCTCATTCTGACGACTCAAGTGATCCAGACTCTCTATCCAATCTCCAAAGTTGGCACTCTCCTACTCGCTATCGATAATTTCTTGGATACTTTGGATCCATTATTGTGAGATAAAGACAGAAGCCCTTACTTTATATTCGTAAAGTAAGAATGAGACAACTGACTTGATGATAGATGGGTTCCACACGTCACCTTCAATAACTATTGAAGATTTCATCCTATCATCTTTCTATTCACCTTTTGTAAAGTAGTACTGTTTACTACTATTTCCTTTTTGACTATGGTTAAAGTTAGGTGAATTATTAGTTTTACTTTTGTAAAGTAGATTCCTTAGGGACAAGGTTAGGTTTGCTTTTGTTAAAGCTTTATCATTATGTCTCTAGGATAGTTTACATTTCTATCCATCGCTTTGCCTATATAAGCAGGGTTCGTCTTAGTTTGTAATGAAGCTTTCTCACTTAGATGGTAAGCTCTCTTAGATTGTAAATGATACGAGAAAATGAAGAATTCTTCCTTCAAATAGTTTTTCTCTTCTCTAAAAACTTTAAACCCTAAAATCATATCTTCTCCAGTGCTTAAGATTGCAGAGATGAGTATGCTCTACACTTGCCTTGTATAAGGATCTTGTGTATCAGAAAATCTATGACAGTCTGGAAGAACTGTTGCTTCTAAATTATTCTGCTGCCTTGAGTCATAAGCATTAACAGGGAATGAAGAGTAAGAGTGTGTGAGTGAAGTAGGGTTCCTAAGAGGCGTGAGTAGTAAGTCCTATGTTAGCCGAGGGAAAGGTGTTGAGGGGTGTAAATCTCTGATAACTGGAACAGTCACATAGTGATACATACTTCCAATCCGACTTTGGGTAGTTGATGTCTTCAACCAGTATGGTGGTTTAGGAGGAGTTAGCCGAGAAGGTTAATCAGAAAGGTCATAATTTTCGTGTGTCATTCCCTGTGTCGCCCTAAACTTAAACCAAAGCTTTATGACATAAACGTTCTTGAAAACCATTAAAGGCTTTACTTTGTAAATCAAGGAGTTAGAACCGTATACATATACAAAAAACAAGATTCGAAAATATGAGACCACTGAAACATAATCGTATATGCCAATAACCAGATCTAAAGGAAAGAAACGAAAGAAACTCCAATAATATGGAAGACAAAAAAAAAAAGAAAAAACCATTCTTGATGACCCAATTATGAACAAAGCTCTGATATTACTTGTTGCGGTTTGTCTTTCAAATTCGAACATAGCCTTTTTATTATAATTTTTCCAAACTCTTTGTTTTCTATGTGATGATGAGATGTCAGAAAAGAATTATGTGTACATTTAATTTGGAGACTATAACTATTTATATAATTTCTCTAATTTCTAGTTTAGCTCATCATAAAATTAAAAATTATAAACCTATCTCTATACATATAAAGCTCACATTTAAAATAGATGTATGAAGCCTAAAATACTATAAATATATTAGACCACTTTAATTAATTAGGCTCAACTTTATATGATAACCTTTGCATGTAATGATACACGAGCTCACATGTTTGATAAAAACCTTAGAACCTTAACCTCCTCTTCCATTGAAACTATTAGGCCCGATGATCAACTAAATGAGTTCGCGCCGAATTTTCATTTCCTAAATGGAATATTTACAGTTAATGCTTCCAAGTGAATTTTTATGACGTCGTTATTTGTGTTCATATGCCCTGCCCCTTGGCTGTTTCCCGGTACATGTCCATAGTAGACTCTCAGCTTTTCATACGAAAAGGTAATGATGAAATGGCATTAAAAAGTGGCATGCATTACAAACACCATCATGATATCATTCATTGCACATCAATATGTTACATACAGCATCAGAAAAAGCAACAGCTTGATTCATTATGAAACTTCTTAGATGGTCAATCTGAGTCTGGCTCACAGGAGTGAGCTTAACATTTCATTCCATGAGTCGGGTACCCCAGGGAGGCACCAGTGGCTACAGTCAGAAGAAAAGTCTCGTGGGTGCTGCCTTTCCTCTTGGCCTACAGCCCTTTTGTACACAGAAGGATGGCCATCTCTTCGTAAAGCTGACATTGTTGTAATATCTTGCATGTATACGGGAAAACTCATTTTTCTTAACACATCCTTCAAGACAACCAACGGCTCGGGAACATGTTGGTGACTGAAAATTGCTAAAGGTTCCCTCTGATTATAGCATTTCCAACCATTTTCCCTGAAATAGAAAAGGAGTCATTGGTAGTTTAAATTCCACCGACAAGTCCATGCATAATGTGTAAGGGACCAACCAACCTGTTGTGCCTTGGCGACATGCTTCGGAATATCACTTTATTCTTGCGAGGATCCAGATTTAAGTCAATCCATTTAGCCCATGTTGTGAGTCCCTTCTCGTAAGCAACCATTGGATTCATGTTTTTGATGATATAATTTCCCTCCATGTAGTAGTCCCACCTAAAATTCGGTTAATTACATCTAATAAATAGAGTTCATCATACTATGTAAAATGGGTTGTTGAACAAGTAATTTTGGAATCCATTTCTCAGCATGTCACGCCCTGAATCCTACTTCGGAATGCATTTCTAATCATGTCACACCTAAATCGTACTATAGGTCTCAATCAACTTTGTAAATAATCTCCATCCATCAAGCTAATAAATGCACATTTTCGAACTATAATCTGAGAACTAAGGGTCTTGAAAGGGAGAAGAAAATGGTTATGATTTTAAGCTCAAAAGAGTCAAGTACGTCTTACGAAGTCCAATTTTCGGAATGAGTCCACCAGTGAGCTGAGTCAAACACAAGAACATCAACGTTTCTCCAATATCTAGCATTCTCTTCAATCATATCCAGATGTAAGAATCTCTTGTTTCCAGGTCCTTTTCTCAACTCCACAAGCAGTGGTGCCCAAGTAAACTCAACAGTTGTTTCGAAGTCCTACGCATTCAAGATTAAAGAAAGTTACTGCAACTAGAATTCCCCTAAAGATAAAGCTCTAAGAACCTAAAAATAGGTGAGTTTCCAACAGATCTTACCATGGCATGGAAGGCCATGGAAGGCCCATTGTAAGTCACCATCTTATGCCCAGTTGGGATAACTCCTTGCACCAAGCAGACAAGAGATTCCCACTGATTCCTCATTATAGAATCACCCACAAGCATAATTCTTTTTCTTCTCATTCTTCCAAGAAATTTCAGTGCATCAAACCTGTTTGAAGAATTAACATAGCAACCAATTACGAGAATGAAAAATTGCTAAACTAAAAGCAAGCACTTTCCGCTTGAAATTGGAGGAACCCATATATTTCCTACAATGGACACCAGCTCTAGGTTGGTCCCTGTAGCCACAGTTTATAGCCAAAAATAATGTTTAAGCATGTAACTTGAAGCTCGTGAAAGCCTTCTGGATGATGCAGTTACTAAAACAAATTCACAGCCATAAAATTTCTGAAGCAAAACTGAGAACTCCAGTTAAGAATACCTTGGAATTGAACAACCGTGTGGCTGCCATCTCCACTTTTCATAGTCAGAATCGGGTCTGCCATTTCTCTGACAAGTTACTGCAGTGCTAAGATAAGGGCAATTGGAGTCATAGAGAGGGTAGGACTGATCATAAACCCATTTGCCTGAAGTGAGGTCACAGGTCTTGGACGAATCATGCCTGGTTTGAACCATATCAATTTCACCATCTTCCTCATTTAGCCACCACAAATCATCATCCAGGCCGAACTGCAACGATCGGACATGCGAGAAAAACAAAGGGATAGTGAAGGAGAAGAAGAGAAAGCCAAAAAATGGAAATTTGAGAACAGCCATTGAGAGTGAAGTGGAAGTGGGAAACGGGAAGTGCATGGCCTAATAATATGCTTTTGGCAAGCTTTGCGTTTCATTCCATCAAAAGGCGTGAGTTACGGAGGAGTGGACCGCATTGGACATTGCCACTTGCTTCTTTAACGACTACTTTAATCCTATGTCGGGCTATGGCTATGTATATATTCTCTTTAAATTCTTCACTGCTTTCTGTCTTACAAAGTTTCTATCTAGTAGTTTCGGATAGGTTTTGAAAAGGTAGGTCCCACTGCGAAGAGATGCTGGCGTGACTGGAGGGAATCATAGACCGCGGAAGCACATAATAGTTCAATCTCAGGTGGTGGTGGGTGATCGCAGTACGATGGGCACAGGCCATGCTTGCCCACCATTGTCACAGTCTCCTCCGCTAAGTCAAAAGGTGATACCTAACCTAACGTTTCTTTTAATCATTATTTGTAATGATAGTAGACGTAATTAAAGGCTGATTAATGAGAACAGTGAAATTAAAGTTACTAAACCTGTGGGTCAAAGTTGAGTCTTTCCCTTTCAAAAGAAAAGGGGCAAGGAACATAGAGCAGATGCCTTATTTGCACCCACAGTAAATCAATATACCAACTATACTTTGAAGGAGAGTCCTAAATAAGAACCATTTTTCATAATTATTTTGAAACTTTAGTCTTGATTGTTAAAGTATTTGTAATTTGGTCTGCATGCAAACTTTTGTTAACAGAAAAGTTGCGTACATATATATTTTACACAAGTAAACAAAATAAAAATTGCATATAAATACTATTTTATGGGATAAAGGCAAAGGAACGAATGTTTGGTATCGCCCAATGATACTAGTCGGTATCGACCAATATCCAAAATACTGGTCACATACTGGTCGATATCATAAATTTGGAAAATACTAGGGACTTATTTGTGTGTATCTGGGTTGAATATTAGGGTTGAAATGTTGAATGATTCACGGTTTTGTCATTTTTTATTTGAATATTAGAGTTGAATTGAATTAGTCACAGTGTTGTCTTAGTTTTTTTATTTGCATGAGTTGGATTGGATATTGGAGTTGAATTGTTTAGTTAATTTTTGGTTTGATTATGAAGATTGGTTTAAGTTTATCTGATTAAGAGAAATTTATCATAAGTTTTTGGATGAATGAAATGCATGACTAGATGTGAATATGTGATTATGTTGATAAATTGAATTGATTCAACTGAAAGTTTGTAAGTTAAAAGTTGAAACAACTTAAACTAAAATTTTAAACCGAGAATATTAAAGTTGTAAACTTGTAAAGACTTAAATCATTAATTGACACATTCTTAAAATTTGTAAAATGATATTTCATTTTTAGTATTTGAGTATTGACTTTAGGTAAATAATTAGTTGAGTATAAAATTATGCAATTGTAAATTAATAATACTTTAGTTGTAGTTAATGATAGTATTTGGGTATTAGTTTTGGGTAAATAACTAATTCAATATAAAATATGTTGAATTATTTGGTAATATATATGTGTGGGGTATCATAAATATTTATAATAGATAATGTGTGAAATTAGTGATGTAATAAATGTATCCCAATTTTTTTTTCAAATTGTGAACATGTTGTATGTTCCAATCATTTATACTTAGACTTATTAATGTCAATTAAAAATCATAAAAGCAACTTATATATTTAAGAACCAAATATAGAATGGTGTATATAATATTATGGTTTATTAGAAATGAAAAGAAGATTCAAAGCTTTCAATAAGGAAAAAAAACATTTCCAAAGAAGTTATATCCTTCAACTTGATCCTTATGCTATGAATATATCCTTCAACTTGATCATGATGTTATGAATAGATATGTTTGAACAATTGTATAAGATAGGTCATTCATTATTTGACAATTATGTAAATCATATCATATCCTTCAACTTGATCCTCATATTTGAAACTTTTTGACTTTAAATTGTTGGAAATAGAAATTGTTTATGTATGTTTTGTGATTGTTGGAAATAGAAATTGTTTTATGAATATTTTGTGATTATTGGAAATTAAAATTATTTTATGAATGTTTTGTGATTATTGGAAATGAAAATTGTTGGAAATGAGAATTGTTTTATGAATGTTTTGTGATTATTGGAAATGAAAATTGTTAAAAATTGTTGGAAATAAAAATTGTTTATGTATGTTTTGTAATTGTTGGAAATAGAGATTGTTTCATGAATGTTTTGTGATTATTGGAAATGAAAATTGTTGGAAATGGAAATTATTTATGTATGTTTTGTGATTGTTGGAAATGAAAATTGTTTTATGAATGTTTTGTGATTATTGAAAATAGAAATTGATAAAAAAATTGTTATAAATGGAAATTATTTATGTATATTGTGTGATTGTTTAAGATGGAAATTGTTTTATGAATATTTTGTGATTATTGGAAATGAAAATTGTTGAAAATTGTTGAAAATAGAAATTATTTTATGAATGTTTTGTGATTATTGGAAATTGAAATTGTTGAAAATTGTTAGAAATGGAAATTGATTATGTATGTTTTGTGATTGTTGGGAATGAAAATTGTGTTATGAATATTTTGTGATTGTTGGAAATAGATCG
>JANVCQ010000005.1:36096431-36115547 GCA_025531925.1 Erythroxylum plowmanianum | reverse complement strand
TTAATGATAGCCAATGCTTTAATGCTCTAACATATTTTATCATTATTATTGTCAAATGGAAGTCATGACTTGCACATCTTGATATTGCAATTTTCTATACTTATGATATACAATAAGAAGAATCAAGATGACAATTAAGATAACATTATTAAGCCTATTATTTTATCTACTAAAAAGGTATAAATTGAAAATGATAAAGGAGCCTAGTAGGCATAATCCATTTTTGAATAGCATATCTTAATAGTATGATCGTGGAAAATCACATTGCATGCATTGAGCAACTTCATATGGATAGGCATACATTTTTCATATTATGACCAATGCTACAAAATGTTGGTAGGTTAAAAGATACCAAGAACATGGTTGCAGAGGAAATGATAGCAACATTTTTTTTCATCTTCTTGCCTTTGATAAGAGAAATTGAGAAATCAAGCATGATCATTAGCATTCAAGCAAGACTATAAGTAGATATTTTTATAATGTATTGACATTTGCATTTAAGTTGTGAAGAGTTATACTTAAGGTCCTTAAACCTATCCTTAAGAATAACATCAATAAAATGTGGAGGTAGTTTAAGGTAATAATATTCATTTATGGATTTTTATTTAGTACATAATTTATTTTTAGTTAATAATGACTTGATATGATTTTTCTAATTTCAAAATTGTTGTACATATAATAATGTAAATATGCCAAAGACTGAAAAAGCTTGATATTATACTAGGAAGTATGAAATTGCCACAAATGTCTTAGACTTATGTTCTATAGAAATACAATTTATATATGTAAAACCTAGTTATAAAGGTTTAGTTAATGATGGTAGGGTATTTCGCGATGCATTATCTTAAAGAAATAAATTAAAATTTCCTCATGGTGAGATATTAAATGTTATTTATCTAAATTATTTATCTATATTTTTTTCAAAATCATATGGTTAATATATTTAATATATTATATAATAGGTCAAGATTATCTTGCCGATACTAGATATAGAAATTGTAAGGGATTTGTTACATTGTATAGAGATAAGCAATATCATTTTATTGAATGGAGATCAAGACATCAACCAAACATTCAAGAAGAATGATTTAATTTAAAATATTCTGCAATTAGAAATGTTATTGGAAGAATGTTTCGATCATTGAAGTTATAATTGGGAACCCTAAGAAGTCTCTCTTATTATTCAATTGACACTCAAATTGATATTATGTCAAAATATTATTACATTCATAATCTTATTCGTCAACACATGAGGAAAGACCCATTAGAAGATGAGTAAGATGTTATAATAGAAAATAATAATCATGTTGATTATATTGATGATATTTAAACATTTGACAAATAGACTATATGGAGAGATAATTTAGGAAAGGAAATGATTATCACCAAGAGCTAGAAGAGGTCATTGACATTTATTATTAATAGTTCTATAGTTTATTTAATTAGCTTTTTTAACGTGTTTGGATTTTATTTGTTATTCATGAATATTATCTATTCCTTTTACATATACAATATTTTAATTATTTTAGTTTATTTATAATTTATAATTATATATGTCTTATAGATGGAATCTCACTAAGGAAATAGAAATAATATGCAATCTAAACCTATTCAAGGAAGAGGGAAAAAAATAAAAGATATTGGAATAATGGGGAAGAAAAAATGCATATTGACATCCTTTATAAGCTGGTTGGCACTATATGGAAGATATATTTTAACTATAAGAATGATTATATACCATAATTGAAAGGACCCCTAAAAAATACCTTAAACTATTCTTAAAGCAAAACATGATATTGAATCCAAAGTTAAAATTCTAAAGAAACTAATTTGATATATATTGGACATAAATAAAAAGTAGCATATTTGGATGGGATAATGAGAAAACAATGGTGACTAGTAATAAAGACATTTATATGGGTTGGGCAAAGATATAAATTAATGTTTTTTCTTTTTTACTATTTATTTTTGCATTGTAATTTATTATTTGTACAAGTAATTATTTATGACAATATTTTATTATTGCGTAGAGTTATGAAGGAGCATAAGCTTTATACATGAAATCATTTGTCCATTTAGATCAACTAATTGAAATTTATATAAAAGATAGAGCAACAGGAAATAAAGCTTAAAGTCTAGGTGATATAAAGTACATGTGGAAATGATAATATTATTGAAATATGTAATAATGTGAATCACTTATTGGAAACGATGAAGAATGTATGACTCAGAATAATTCAATATCACCATCTGAACCTAGAAAAAGAAAATGCGAGAAGAACATGGATCCACTTGATGTGAAATTTCAAAGCTACCATACAATATAATTAAAAAAACTTGATTGAAGCTAAACATGAATTTGCTTCATCTTTAAAAGATATGAAAAAAGTATTTACTCCTTTTATAGATATTAGTGAGAAAAGAATTCAAATATTTGACTTGTTAAAAGAGGTTGGATGACTTGTTAAAAGAGGTTGGATGACTTTCTTCAATGGAACTAGTTAAAGCAACAAGATTGATCAATATGATGATAAAAATTGTTGAGATCTTTTTTAGTATACCCAATAATTATATATAAAAAAAATGTTAGGCATACTCAAGTCATCTCAGTGACCATATAGTATTGTATAATCTATTTGAGACTTTAAGATGATGATACTAATTTAGACAATGAATTATTTTGATTTTGGAAAGATATCAAAATTGCATATTTCTTTATGAACTAATGGTTTTTAGTATTTAATCTATTTAACAATAATTTTTATTTTGTTTCGTATATCCTATATCAAGTAAAACAAGTTCTTTACAGTTTTTTAATTTTATTCTTATAAAAAATATTTACATTTGTAAAAAAGTTAATAATTCATTGAATCATTGAAAAATATTTTTGATTAATTATTTACAAAATCAATTATATAATAATCAAATATGAGCAAAATTTTCTTATTACTATTCCTTATAATTGATACCAAATATTGGCATAGTGATAAACATGTTTAATCTCATTCTTAGTATTTACATACCAAACATGTATAACTAGGAATTTTATTCTTGTTTCTATTCTCCCTTTTTGTTCTTAGTCCCCTTTTTCTAATTCAACTCCTTCATTATTCATTATTAAACAAGGTCTAAATATAATGTAAAGTACTTGAAATAACAATTCCACATATCCTACCATCCTCAATGATATTAGACAATCTTTATATAAGCCTTGATTACTGAAAATCATGCTTAGGTTGGAAGGAAATCAATAAGCAAACTTACTTGAAAATTTTAGATTTGACGCATTTTTACGATGGTATTATCCATTTCATTATATGAATATCTGTTATTTCTAATTATCAATTTTTTCCCCAATTATATATTCAATTAGACTATAAAATTTTATATAAAATATACATTTGAGTTCTCTTCAAAATATTATATTACGTCTCACTTGAATAACAAATAAATCATATACATATTTTGGTGATAAATTAATATTTACCAAAATTGACACACAATATAAGTCATCATGATGAATCATTCAAATTTTGAAATATCTTTAACAAATATTAGCATTTTATTTTGTAATTACTTAAAAATTTAGATATTCATCAAAACCAATTGTTTTTATAGATTATTTAGTACATATTATCTTAAAAAAGAGAGATTGTGGTATTTTGAGATTAGTAGCGCTTTAAATATATGGAAAATGTAAACTTGGCTCAGTCAGTGTCTTGTCCTTGTAAATTATAATCACTTATCGTCAAATAAGATATGATACCTTTTGTATTGGCTTTTATGTTAAAGATTACATTTTTTATAAGAGGGAATAAAACAGATTACATAATGAGTCTAGGGAAACAGATTCTCGACATATCCTCTAGTAGGATAAAGTGGCACCCAATGGGCATAGTATCTAAATAAGTGGTTCCTAACTCAAAATGCTCCGCATAGTTCGCTAGCCAGTCAAAGCGTTGTTACTCTCTCGATAGAT
Source organism: Erythroxylum plowmanianum (assembly GCA_025531925.1). Lineage (NCBI taxonomy): Eukaryota > Viridiplantae > Streptophyta > Magnoliopsida > Malpighiales > Erythroxylaceae > Erythroxylum > Erythroxylum plowmanianum. The sequence continues at coordinate 36,111,568 of JANVCQ010000005.1, read as the reverse complement.
ATGCTGATGTACAACAGTCCAGTTCCAAGTAAACGGTTCGTTAATTCCCTGAACTATGGGATTGAAAATTATTAACCGTATCGTCGAGAAATAAAGGAGGTTGATTGCCGCAATCGAGTCTACTTCGAGTTCAATCTGGCAATAACCTAGGCTTCACACGAGCGTGAACCCTGTGTATATGCCCCAGAGTTCCGCAGACACCGGGGAACACCAGTCGAGATTCTGGACAAGCTTCCAAGCTAGTGGCCTGAACTGTCACATAGGATGCCTCCTGTTGTAGTTGAAGATGAGGAATGTTTGCATGTGCCATCCATGTTTAACTTGACCCATCCTGGACGATTTGCTCCATCCTACAAGTTGCTCGTGTCAAGGCCGATGTCCCGTAACAGCTTTGCTTTGTCAAGAGACCAACTTATGGATTTGATCTACAAAAGAAAAAATAAGAGAAATGGGTGAGGACGACCAACTAAAATGTTCATCAAATAGGGTCATATTTTGCCAAGTCCATAAGAGCCAACAAGTAGCTCCAAAAAGGATCGACCAATCCTGTCCAAAAACGTGGTGGTGGTTTGGAGGTTTGTATTGAGCCACTATCGAGTCGATAGAGTGAAAAACTCGCCATTAACTAGTTGAGGGAGAAATGAGTTCCACACTTGGTGGGCTTTGACACAGTCTCGCATTGTATGCAGCGCGAATTCTTCAAGTCCACAGTGATAATAAGATTTGTCCGTAGCAAGGTGCCTATGAACATGATGTTGGTTAGTGAGTAACCGATCGTGTGTAAGCAGCCAGAGGAAGGATCGAATGCATTGAGGGCCTTTCCATTGCCAGATTACCTTCCAAATTCCATTAACCGTGGTGTCCGCATTCTCCATTAACATAGAGTAGGTGGAAGCTACAATGAATAGATCGGTGTCAGAAATACCCCAGATTAGCTTATCCTGTCCTAAGTAGGGCTCCAGGGGGAAAGTTTCTGTGATTAACCTGCAAACTGATGTCGAGAGGCAAGCTTGAAGTGCATCCCAGTTCCAATTGCCATCAACGTCCGCAAAATGTTTGACACAGAGGGTACTCAATAGAGCGGGAATGGTGGTGGTTGTTTGGGTAATAAGAGGTCCCACTCCCTCAGCCTAAAGGTCCATCCAAAATCTAGTCCTAACTCCATCACCAATCATCCATTTCATGTCCTGGAGCACCAGGTGCCAAGTAGTTTTTATGCTCTTCCATATCATTGAGCCTCCATTTGTGTCAATAGAGGTGGTTAGGTTATTGACATCAAAATTATATTTCGTCGAGAGAACTTTTACCCAGAAGGCATTAGGTTTGGAAACCAGAGTCCATCCTAATTCTGCTAAGAATACATCATTGGTTTCATGAACTTTCCAAATGCCAAGACCCCCCCCCATCTATTTAGGTTTACAAACGTCGTCCCAGTTAACCAAGTGAATCCGCTTGTTGTCATTATACGAGCCCCACAAAAATTGTCGCATTAACTTCTCTATGGCGTCACAAAGACTTCGGGACAATCGGACCATCTGCGTAGTATAGCTAGGTAAGGTTGCTATGACCGATTGAGCTAACGTGATACGTCCTACAAATGGCAACAGTTTAGTTGACAGCCTGATAAGCGTTGGTAAACCTTGTCAAGAATGTACTGGTAGGTCCGCTTGTTCACTCGATCTTGCATAAGTGAAACTCCAAGGTAACGTCCAAGGTCTTTCGTCTGGGTGAAACATAAGACACTGCTTAACAAGTGAGACATCGAAGTAGAAATATTCTTATAGTAGTAGCACCGAGATTTAGCTTAACTAACTAGTTGTCCTAAAGCCACACAGAAAGAATCTAAAGTATCTCGAATAATGGTCACTTGATCGATAAAAGCTACTGAGAATAGGATGAGGTTGTCTGTGAAGAATAGGTGAGAGATTGCCAGTCCATTTTTGCTTAATTTAATTGACTGCCAGCGTCCTTGGGCCACTGTGTAAGCAATTGATTGCCCAAGACGTTTCATGCATAGGACAAATAGGTAAGGCAATATGAGGTCACCATGTCGAATACCTCTAGAAGGACTAAAGGATTCGCTAAGTTCACCCTGCCTCCTAACTTGTAGGGAAACCGAGGAGATGCACTTCATAATGAGACTAATCAGGGATTCGGGAAGACCTATGTCGAATAAGGTGTCTTGAATGAAGTCCTATGATAGTCTACCATAAGCTTTCTCTAGATCCACGTTTATAGCCATTATGCCTTTCTGACTAGTTTTCTTTTTCATAGTGTGGATGACTTCTTGGGCAATAATAATATTATCCGTAATCAAGCACTGGGGACAAAGCTACATTGGGTTGGGGCTGCCAGGTTTTCAAGGTAGGGTTTAAGCTTATTAATAATAATTTTGGTAATGGATTTGTAGACCATCAAACATAAAGCGATTGGCCTAAATTGCGTAATCGACGTGAGAGACTGAATTTTTGATATGAGAACCATAATGGTGCAGTTAAGGTCAGAATCCCAAACTTCATGATGAAAAATTCATTGAAAGAATAACATCAGAGAAGGGTCCACAATATCCATTAGGATTGGTAGAATAAAGCGGGTAAGCCATCAAATCCTAGTGCCTTATTGGGAGCCATATTGAAAAAAGCCATCTTGATTTCATCAGGCTGGAGTGGGTTGTCCAAATTAGCTATAGCTTGGCAGGGTAGGGGGAACTGACCATGGAGCTGACGGTCAGTAGGATGTTGGCTATCATCCTAATAAATTTTCGCTAGGAATTGCTGAGCTAGTCTTTGGATGTTTCTTGGATCTGATTGGACATTTCCATTTTCATCTTGTAGGGATTTAATTAGCACGTGCCTTTGTTTGGCCATGGTGATTGTATGATAGTATCTAGTATTTCTGTCACCCTGACCTAACCACTGGCTCTTGGATCTCTGATGCCAGTATAGTTCTTCTTGGAAAAGGGACTGCTCTAGATCAACCCGTAGATGTTCCTCTAGCCCGTAGAGGGAGATCGAGTCTTCCTCGTCTAATTGCTTTTGAATGCCTTCAAGCCTCACCAGGAGTCGCTTTTTCGGTGAAAAATATTCCTAAACGTGGAATAATTCCACTGCTGTAATTTAATAGAAAAAGTTCTGATCTCGCTACTGAAATCAGAGTCGTTAGGAGTCCAATTCTCTGCTACAAATTGACTAAAGTTGGCATGCATCACCTAAGCTGATTGGAAGTTAAAGGATCTAATTGTCTGAGTAGAGCGCGTGTGGTTATGGAGAGACACTAAGAGAGGCCGATGGTCGGATTTTAGGAAGGGCAGGTGAGTAACTGTAGTGTCATTGAAGATAGAATGCCAATTATTAGAACAGAAGGCCCGGTCTAGTCTAACAAAGATTTGGCCCCTCCGTCAAGTAAACCTAGGGCTTGTGAATCCTAGATCTTGAAGTTGATACTTATGAACACAGTCACGAAAGTGAGAATTTACTATAGGTTGGAGTCGAGAACCTCCACGTTTATCAGTGCTCTCCAATTTGGAATTGAAGTCCCCACCCAAAAGTCAAGGTTTAACTGTAATCCTACAATTTTTTGCAGATTCTGCCATAAGTACTTTTGTAACAGATGCGTAGGGCTAGCATAAATGGTCATAAAATCAATCGTCAAATGGTCATAAGTAATGCTTGTGTGCACAAATTGTCGGTGATCTATCAAAATTCTGACTTCAATAACCTCTCACCAAATTAGCCAAATGCCACCTGAATAGCCCTCTGCTTATACCCTAAAGGATTGAGTAAAACCTAATCTCCAAATGATTTTCGTCACCTGAGTCCCACTTATACGAGGTTTAAATAGAACAAGAAGACGCGGTTTATGAATGCGAATGTAGTTTTTGATAATAGGCTTGAAAGTCTGACCTCCAGCCTCTTGACAATTCTAGATGAATATCGACATAAAATCAGAGAATGGGAGTCTATTCTGCCTGAGAGATGACTGCGTTGACAATCTGGTGTCTATTCCTGTGGAGTCTCCTCCATCATAGTATTAAGCTCAATATTCATTTTAGTGCCTGTTGTTGGAGCTGCATCCGGGTCTGGTGGCCTCAGAGGGGTTATCTTTTGTGTTTGGCTAGACGATGCCGAGGCAAGATAAGTACGATCTTCGTTGGGATCCTCCTCTATGTCCTCAAAGCCTAAATTCTCATGGGTGGGCAAATTAATAGATTGGTCATGTATTATAGCGTATGCATAGGAGGGAATGGATAGGGCCACATGGCCCATTCTTTGACTGGAAGTTTCTGGAATTGTGGGCTGTGAAGTGGGTTTAATTAGGATCTGTGGAGCATGGCCGACGATTTAGGCCTGGCATGGTTGGTTCAGCTCACGGAGTTGAAGAGCAGTAGGCGACAACATTTTGGAGTTGCGATTAATCGATCCACTATGTCCATACAACGTCTAACATTTAGTCCTATTCTCTTTAAATGATGAAGGAATTAGGGATTTCAGACTTGGTTGTGGGTGAAACGTCGGAGTCAGGGTGGCGTTGGTATGGGTCGCCTCAGTTGATTGAGGTGAGTCTCCTTCTTTCTCCAACGGCTCTATTGTTGTTAAAGCCATGAATCTCGAGCCTTTCGATCCTACGTGGAATGGAATATTGCTGCTGTCGGGTCGTTTCGCCGTTGGGTTTGGCTATTATCAGCGAGGGCGATGAGTCACTTGCATCCAAGGCCTATACTCCTCGTGCAGGAGATCACCTGAAGATGAGTCAGCACGGTTGTCGGGGGGAGGGGGGCTAGGGGTTGGACGTCGTCTGTCCACCAGTGGGTTGCTCATTTGTGGGTGTTTCAGTCGGTTTTGCAGGGCAAGTAATGACTTTATGACTGACTTGCCCACAGTAGAAACAAATCTAGGGTAGGCCCTCATAGGCCACCTTGATGCTTTCACTATCAAGCTCAACTATGGAATGAAGCGGGGAGCTGAGATCTACATCAACAATCACTCTTGCGAATTTGCCTCGTTAGGTAAGTTGTGTGTGGTTATCAATTTTAACCGTTCGACCTACCAAGTTTTCGAGAGCTGTAAGGATTGAAGTGTGGTATCTGACGACTGGGAGGTCGGGAAAGCGTACCCAAGCTACCACATATGTTATTTTTCTAGAAGAGGGTCGGAAGTCCAAATACCACGACTGAACTGATAATGCGTGCCCTGCGATTATCCATGGTCCTTAGGTAAGTGTCTTAACATAATCTTCCTCCTCTATGGAATTGACGAGATAAAAATCATTTTCAATATCTACAACTTTCATTGGACTCTTTGGTTTCCACAGTGAGATCAATCTTGATTTAAGCACGTTGAATCATAATGCTCTGCCAAGTAGTTTAATAACAACAACATTTCCCCAAATCTTGTCAATTTTCCCTTTGAATGTGTTTGAGAGTTCTAATCCCAGGCCAAATTTTCCTTGAATGATAGCAATGTCCCTCTCTGTGATTTCTATGGGGTCCTCCTCAGGCCAGTCTATGTCTTTCTCGCCTCTGTTAGTGTCGGTTTGGCCAGTGACTACCACACTATAAATAATTGGGTTGCTCTGTATAGCAGGTGCATGAGGAAGGGGATCTTCCTCTCTTTCACGGATTCGGACTTTTTTGACTGCTTAGCGATCACTTTCAGATGGGTTGGGAGAAGCTTGAGTTGAGAGCATCGTATTCATTTGTGATCAGGAGTGTTTTGTAAAGATTACAATTTTTCTTCTCAACAACGTTATGTTATCCGTCAATCAATTTTGTCGGAACAACAGGACAATTTCAACGTCCAAGTGCTCTTTCTCTGCATACTTGGAAGTGGGATATTGAAAGGAAAATGTACTGGCAAAGCTCAAGCATTCTTGAGGTTTAGGCGTCAGTATTTTCAGTGTCCAAACTGGTCTAATGGAGGCCTCGCTAACAGGCTCGAGGAATCTTTTAGCGCCAATCGAGCAAAGTTCCTTAGGCCCTTACCCATTTTAGTTTCTGTTCTTTGGAATGGAGGCCAATCCCAAAGCAAGACCACAAGCTGAATAGCATGCCGTCTTCTCCTTTTATGTTTGTTTGCTTTTTGTTCAAAATAATTATACAAAAAGTAAAGGAGTACAGGAAATTCGATTAGTGTAGTTATGCTTATGGCATCAGGAAAATTTTAAAAAAAAACATTGTTTCCAAACAAAGGCAAATTCCTAAAGCAATCATATGATATACCTCTATTCCCCCAACTCCCTTCAAACAGACAATCAGTCCTATCTTCTCCTCTCTTTTTCAGGTCCTCGTAATTGGTGGATTAACTTTTCTCTTTTCTATGCTTTGCTTTTCTCTTTTCTTTTTATTCATTGCTGCTTTTTTTTCCTCTTTTTCACAGGCTATTCCAAATCATTAGTCTTTTTTTTTTTCTTCCTCTTCTTCTTCTAGTAATAGTAAGGTACGTAACATAACACCCGTCATCAATATATTGATATTATCTGAACCAAAGTGATTATTCCTTTCAAAGCTTAGAGCTTTACGATTCTTTTTTTTTTTTTTCTGGCTCTCTCGCAATTCACATGCAAGCCACTTTCACATCAATGACCAACATTTGCGTCACTAACAAGAAAAGCACGAACCCCCAGTCCTAATATTAACCCTCATTCCCACCTCTTTGTGTTGCAACTTGCTTTCCTCATTATAATCCTCTTAGCTACTGCAGCAATTATTGAAACTCTGTTTTCTTCACACATGAAACCAAAACCTCTGAGACAGCTCCAGTATTTTCCTTACTAGATATATAGATAGATACCTTGAAGTTCGCTAGATTCATAGTTGAAACAGCTGAAGATGAGAGCAGGAATTTACAGTGTCCAGCAGGCTCTTACAGTTGAGGCTGTAAGCATAGTAAAACAAGCAGTGAGTCTTGCCAGAAGGCGAGGTCATGCCCAAGTCACTCCTCTCCATGTAGCAAGTTCTATGCTTGCATCATGTTCTAGTCTTCTAAGAAGGGCTTGTCTTCAATCACACTCTCATCCTCTGCAATGCAAGGCTCTTGAGCTTTGCTTTAATGTCGCGCTAAATCGCCTTCCCGCATCAACATCTAGCGCTTTGTTAGGTCCTCACTCCTCTTATCCTTCCTTCTCCAATGCGTTGGTTGCAGCCTTCAAACGTGCTCAGGCACACCAACGGCGAGGCTCCATTGAAAACCAGCAGCAACCCATCTTAGCTTTGAAGGTTGAGATAGAACAACTCATAATATCTATTCTGGATGACCCTAGTGTCAGTAGGGTCATGAGGGAAGCTGGTTTCTCTAGCACCCATGTCAAAAACAAGATAGAACAAACTGTTTCTATGGAGACTAGTTGTAATCAAACCTCTACCCCTAGTAGCTTGTCTAAAGAAAGCACCAAAACTAAGATAGTTGCCAATCATATGTCTCAGTCTTCATCTTTTAGTCAGTTTGGAGTCCCCCTAGTTAGTAAGCATTTTGAACAAGCAAGGAATGAGGAGGTAACGAGTGTTTTGAACACAATGATGAATAAAAAGAGAAATGTTGTCATTACAAGTGAGAGCCTATCCAATGCTGAGACTGTAGTTAGAGGAGTTATGGACAAGCTTGAGAGAGGCAAAGCTCCGGGGGATTTGATGTCTGTGAGGTTCATAACCCTTCCTCTCCTGTCTTTGAGAAATCTCTCAAAAGAAGAGCTTGAGCAGAAGCTTATTGAGCTTAGGTGCATAGTGAAAAGTTACTTGAGAATAGGGGTTGTTTTGTACTTGGGTGATCTAAAATGGGTTGGTGAGTTCTGGTCTACCTATGGTGAGCAAAGGAGAAGCTACTACAGTACAGTGGAGCACATTATATTGGAGCTGAAGCAATTTGTTAGCGGAATAGGTGAAACAGGAAGATTATGGCTTATGGGGATCGCCACATTCCAAACTTACATGAAATGTAAAGCAGGCCACCCTTCTCTAGAGACCCTTTGGCAACTTCATCCACTCACTGTTCCAGTTGGAAGCTTGAGTCTAAGCCTCAATCTAGACAGGTAAATAAAGTTCGTTACGTAGAGTTCTCTCTGTATTATAAACATATGATTCACTGATAAATTTTACTCTTTCAGCGAGAATAATGCCCACTTTGAATCCAAGAACAAAGATTTTACGTGTCAGGCTGCTGAATCTCGAGTTGACACACATTTGAGTTGGTGGAGAGATTCGTCAGTCAATTACAGCAGGGACTTCCTTAGCCTAACAGGAAACAGCATCAAAAGCAAGGAACTGCAAGCTGCTAACAGAATTACCATTTCCTCTATCTCAAGTTTGCCTGCATGGCTTCGACAGCATAAAGAAGAGATCAGATCAAGGGACGACATTGAAGATAACAAGGTACCCACTTATTTTGCTCCATCATAAGTCAACATTCTATTCTACAATTGGGTATGGATCGCCTAAGAGTTGATGTGGGCCTAATACCTTTTAAATTCTTATTCAGGAACCGCTAAATGTCGCTGATGTTAGCAAGAAATGGAACTCATTTTGTGATTCGGTCGACAAGCAACATCTGCCAACTTATCCCGAGGAAACCATCAAATTTGCTTCATCTCCTCCTTCTCCAATATCAACCCCTTCACATAAGCGCAAAACAAACTTAAGTGACGTACATCTAAGTTGGCCGGAAATTTTTGAACAGAAGCAACTTTCTAAAGAGAATCGGATTTGGACAGCTGAGTATAGTGACGAGAGCAGTAATTTACTGATTGACACAAAACCAGACCTGTTATCAAATCCCAACTCCAGTCCTAATTCAGCTTCTTCAAGCGAGGCCGTGGATGATGACCTGGAAAACCTTCAAAGCTTCAAAGAGCTGAATGCAGTCAACTTGCAGATTCTTTGCAGTGAATTGGAGAAAAGGGTTCCATGGCAGAAGGGTATTATTCCTGACATTGCAGCAACCATTCTTGAGTGCAGGTCTGGAAGTAAACAACGAAAAACCAGGTGGAATAACCAAGAAAACGATCACAAGGAAGAAACCTGGCTGTTTTTCTTGGGAGTTGATGCTGAAGGCAAAAAGAAGATTGCAAGGGACATAGCTAGACTTGTCTTTGGTTCTCAAAGCAACTTTGTTTCAATTGGTCTAAGCAATTCCTCGCCTTCAAAGAGAGTTGATTCCGATGACGATGATCATTTAAAAGCCAATAAGAGGACAAGAGAGGAGTTGGGATTCAATTATTACGAAAGGTTTGGTTTAGCCTTGAATCAGAATCCTCACAGGGTGTTCTTCATGGAGGATGTGGACCAAGTTGATTACAGTTCTCAGAAGAGCATGAAGGAAGCTATTGAAAGTGGAAGAGTAAGGGTTGGTGATGGTGACGGTGAAACTGTTCCTCTCAAAGATGCTATTATAATTTTCAGTTGCAAAAGCTTCAAATCAGAGCTAAGAGCCTTCTCACCGCCACCACCATGTAGTAAGCAAAAACCTTGCCACAATGAGAACGGTGAGGAAGAGTTTGAGGAAAAGAGCTTGTTAATTGTGCCAGCACTTGACTTGAATATTGCCATTGAAGAAGAAGGTGATAATGGAGCTGAATATCATTCAGTCAGTGAGAATGACATTCTAGGATCTGTTGACAGGCAGATTGTTTTCAAAATTCAGGAGCTTTAACATTTGGTTAAGAAGAGAAAGATCATTCGTGGTGAAGCTTTCCTCATGAGTCTTAAGTTACTGTTCTTGTTCTTGTTGTTATTTCCTTTTCTCTTTTCTTATTTTCCTTGGTGTAGTGAGTGGGGATAGAAGTCAAACTAACATATGAGACAAAACTTGGGTTTCTCATCAATGATGACAGATAATGTGGAGCGGGGCGGTTGATAGGATTTACTTAGATATTTGTATCATAGGATTGTTGTATTAGCACTAATTAGTGTATGGTTGATCATTTTGTAACATGTTTAATTAAGTATGCCATAGATTCGTTGCACTATATATATATATATATTTATCCATAATTGATTTCTGACCACAGCAAACGGCTTTTCCAAAAAGTTGATGATATAAAATTGTCAAAAAGGCATTCCTTCTTATCATTAAACTTAGCATCTTCGTTAGTTGGCTAATTTTTAAGAATTAGTGTAGTTCTTGATAGATAAAATTGATTAAGCTTGATTTCAAAAAAAAAAAAAATTGATTAAGCTTGGTCAAGCTGAAAAGAAAAACATATGAAATAGAGTGAAAGATGATTGTTGCAGAGAAGATGATTAAATTTTCTGCAACCTTATAAATTAGCAAACGTTAGAAAATTGAGTTTACATACTGTTTTCTTTTTGTTTATGTCACAATGTGGCCCATTCCAAGAGGAAGCATGTGTTTGGCACTATGCATTGCATTTTTTTTTAACGAATTCCTCGATAACATGCTATTATTTCTAAATTCTCAATCACGATTGCATCAATTACGATTGTTATGAATAGTTATACGTAATTGAGCACAATAAGCTGTTCGATACTCTAATTAAAGAGAAGGAATTATATAGCTTTCCAGCTAATTCTAATAACTCGCTCCTTTTATCTTGTCTCAGTTACTGTGGACTGTGGGTAATATTCATAGCAGTATATCATGAAACTTCAAAATATTTCAAGTTGGACATTGAGATGAACCAAGTATGGCTTATCCTGTTGATGAGGCTAAGAAACACAAATAATGACCTAAAAAGAAGAAAGAAGAAAGAAGAAAGACACAGCCTTAAAATTTGGTGTTGCTTTGAAATATACAAAAGTTGGAACGAAGCAGCCAAAGAAAGTATGATTCATAACTTGAGGTCCATGCAAAGGAGCGTTACTTCAGATTCGTGAAAGATAAAAGGACACAAAAAGGGGAAAAAGAAAAGAACTGAATGTCACCTTCGGTTAGCGAAGGGCTATGTGATTCTCAAAGTGTTGTTATTTGATATAGAGTACGTTTCTTATACTAAAATCGACATTCTTGTCTTTGAAAGTTGGCGGAGGGAATGGCCAGCATCAACAAATTCAGAGAGGTAAATGTGTACAAGAAGAAAGCATCTAATATCTAGAAAAAGGTATTACTCTAGAATCACAAAAAACGATGATCGTATATCTTTACGACGTTAAAATTGGTTCCAAACCCTATGCTAATTATAAGGGATATTGGTGAACATTTTCTAAGAATTGGTTGGACGTACCATTAATTGGATTGAAGCAAATGATATATATATATGTTGGACGTACCATTAATTGGACTGAAGCACATGATATATATATAAGGCCATGCAAAGTTCTCACCACTCAAATCTCGGTTTGTTTCAAAATGAATGAGAGTAAAAGATCAGAGTTTCTTAAATTTGCGTTTCTCTTGGTGTGACTAGAAGAATGATGTTGTTGTTGATTTTTATCGTTGAAGGAAATAAAAGATGTAGCTAATAGCATACAATAAAAATAACCAATAAGATCAGCCTGTATCAAAACTCGAATACTTCTTCCGTAAGTGTAGAATTCATTAATCTTGAAACTGACATTATATGGAAGTCCTAAATTCTAATCAAATCATAATTTTGACGACATTGATAGTTATATGAATGTCAAAGCTCAAATACACACTGCATGCGTCACCTAATAACGAAATAAATTTGGTAAAAGTAATTCTTAGTTTATACAATAATGATAAAAAATAACTTCGATAAAATAGCTATAATTGTATTTAGAATAAAATAGCTATAATTGTATTTAGAATAAAATAGCTATAACTGCCTTCTCTTAATCCATCTTATATACATGGGATGGATTACTAAAACATGCCTTTAAGCCAACTCTCCAAGAAGTCCATAAATTACTGAGATGACTAATTGCATCTGCCTCTAAAGCATATTAACGGCATCAGATTTTGCTTTCGTGATGGGTAAGAATATTGTAGTAAAACCTACGGCAAATGTAGTCTTAGCACTAGGATTATTGAAGTCAGACTTAATTGAGTGGAAGTTCCATAAAAGATAATGGAATGGTGGACTAGTCACACAAAGACCATGCCTCGAGCTTTGCTCCAATTTGATGGACAATATAATTGCAATGATCAGAAGCACTCAGCCCCAAGAGGCCTTGACTATGCATGATTGATCATATCGATTTCCTTGACAATGAAATAGCTTTTGCCGCATCAGTTGACAATAGACCGACTTGATGCAGCTAATCAATTGGTTAAATGTGTAATCTTAATTTAGTGAAAACAGTTTTCATTTCTAACTAAAAAGTAAGCATCCAGCATTGCACGGATAATTTTATCTTTATTTTATATATATTAACGTCTTTATATTTCATATTTTTGTTAATCACTACATGGACTCTAGATTTCTATCTTTGCACGGATTTAATTGGTTGCATATGCTAAACTTTTATTATTATTAATGTATAAAATTGCAAATTATGTTTAATTAATTAAATTTTAGAAAATAGGTATTTATCATATTGAACATTTTGGTAAATGGTATTGAAATTTTAAACCATGCTTTTGCAATAATTTTTTTGTTAAGTCCATTTCTTATATAATTTTCTAACACGAATTTTTAATTAATTGCTACCATGCACATTCAATTTTATACTTTTGTAATTAGTTAAATTAAAATTTTAATTAATTATTATCTTTTGTCTCTTTTACTAAAATGTTAAAAGTTAAAATTACTTTGACTATGAATTTCACGTGTCAAAATCTAATGAAGTGTAACTCTATTTCATATGTACACAGCTAAATGTCTTCCTTTTGTTACTTTTTGACTAAATCTTTTTAGAACACTGAGACATGTTGTTTTTCTTTTGTTTCCGTGTTTGGAAACTTTATAATAGCACAATGATTACCGTTTAAATGTGCCAGTAAAACTAGGCCAAAACATCTTTCAGAAATCGTTGATTTTAAGTGTCTGATTGACGACTTGTATTTTTGTCTTGGACGACTTTGAAACCGGGTGATACTTTTCATGTCTGTTTTATTCCTTAATTTGTGTCATTAGTGTGGTAATGTACGTAAGTTAACTAATAATTAAGCTCACAGAAGTTGACTGGTAAATTAAGAGACGAGACCCAACATGCAATAAACCCGGTAGATAAGCTCAGATCTTCGTTTTAAGATTTTCATTGTGATGTCATGCATTAATCTTGCTTTTAATCCCACCTACCATTTTTACTAATAAAGGGATACCAATATTTTGAGAAAGGGTTCAATTGGTAGAGTTAATCTGGAATTTTAAACATAGATATTAGATAAAATAAAAAAACAAGCCCAACTAAGTAAATACTCCCTCAAAGTTGTATATAAGGTAAAATAATACGTTTGTGATTCCTTTGTCCTATATATATTAATTACATTTTACAACGTCAGTGAAATACATCTTAAACTGAATTGAGTCATTTTACTTGAAATTAAATCTTTAGGTCAATAATTACCAGGAATAGAGACTCAAGTTGCAGATTATAAAGCATTACATTTGATTGTCACATAAGATGGATCAATTACTAGTAATGTTTTAGGGTTCTACTTAATATTTAAACCTCGACAAAGAGAGAGATTTTGTTATCTATTACTACCACGAACATAACCATTCACCACCCAGAATTTTTCTTTTTTTTGCAATTTCATTTAAAATATTATAAGATGATACATTGAATTTATCGGAAAACTTAAATCGATCACTTAAAAGACATTCACTTCTTAATGGTCTTTAGCACTACATCCAAGTAGATATTTCCAGTAGGACCACGTAGATAATTTGATTTGAAGTGAATCCACGAAACTATTGCAGCGACAGTACTCCAATGTAGGAGCCATAATAATCAAAAGGGTGCCATCAGTTTGTTTTATGTTCGCAGCATTTATTACATGGCCTTGTCTAACACTAGACCCTAAGCGTCTGGGGTGGATGTAGAGTCATATGCAATGGCTCTCCGAAGAGTCCCACAAGAACGTTAAACATGGAAGCAACTTGAGCAGTTGAGTGAGTGCACGGAGCAATAATATCTCTGGTTGATGATTTAAATTTGATTAGTTTAATCCTCTATGATTGAACGCTAATTAATGGCCTAAAAGGTTTCTCTATTTGCGGGGCATAATGAGTAGCCGTTAAGCATATATCCCAATATATGATCTTCGAACATGACCTGAGAATGATTACCAACTGATAAAAGGAAAAGGAAGGACAAAAGAAAAAAGAAAGAAAGAACGCACTAGTTAGTTGTATTCTTTTTAGGGCTCATTAATGCAGTAAAGCATTCAAAATGCTCACACTTTTCAATGGCATTACATCTGCATACATATCTTTTATCTTTCGACTTTCATAGCTTTTTGCTACACTGTCTCATCCAAAGACAGCTTCCTTCCACACTTGAAAGTTTCAAACAGATGTAAATGAGTAAGTACTGGGTAATAGCTTGATAGTGGGCTGTGCCAAAAGGATTGGCATTAGCATGGAGACAAAGTTTCCACACCTTAACTTTTACAGTCTTTGAGAAGAAAAAAAATGAAAAAGAGGAGATTGGATAGCTCAAGGAAGGAATGGTTGTTTTATCTTAAAGGGTCACTGTCTACATAAAGCTCTTCTTTTCCAACATGGCAGAGAATTTTGCATGAAAGTAAGGGAATTCTTGCGTTGGATCTCAAACTCTCCCAAATAACAAGTGTATAATTATTATTGAAGCTGGCAAAAAGAGAAAAAGAAGGCAAGTTGTTATTAGAATGATCTGTCTTAACTCAAACAAGCCCAAGAACAATACACTTGTCTTGGATCCTTCAATCATCATTTTCTCATGATAATTTACTAAAGGATAAAATCGTAGGCTAGCAAACTTTTCTATGTGCAACCAAAAAAGAAGAGCGAGAGAGAGACAGATAGTATCTCCTTTCTTTCGTTGAGGTTATCAATAAATATCCAAGGCAAAGTAGATGCAGGGAAGACCAGTCAAAAAGACGAGTGTGGCGTGAAAGTTAACGAGAATGTTTGTTCGCTTGACATAGATATGATATTTGATATTCGATATGATTATGCTTTCAATGATTGTTTGGCTTTCATATCTGAGGCTGAGCACTATGGAAGGAGAGAGTGAGAGATAAGATTAATAATTATGTTTGAGAACCCATCGGATCAGTTAAGTACAAAGAAAGCGTATCTCT
>JANVCQ010000005.1:36046580-36065529 GCA_025531925.1 Erythroxylum plowmanianum | reverse complement strand
TTGGCTGCTCCTGATGTATGGAAAAACACGTTAAAGCATTGGCAATTCAAAGGCCTAAATGGATCCACGAGAGGGTTCGGACCAAAAGGTTAAACCGCATTGGCCGCTATGGATAAACTAGATTTTTAATAAAAGAGACTTTATTTAGTTGCTTTGTTACTGTCTTTTGGTATACAGATTTTATTTTGCATATTAAGTTTTGCGTTGAAGGAACTCAGTATGGCCACTCTGCGGGCAAACATTTGTCATCCTCCTTTTCCGGCCCAATTGTCTCTCCCTTCACTGGAAACTTTCTTCCCCGACCTTTAGGGTTCTTCCCACCTGCATCAATGAAAAATCAAATACATATAGCCAATCAACAATGTTAGTGAAGTAAACAATATGGCATGCGAGCATAAGCAAACACAGATATACATATTTGACTTAAGAATTATTAGTATTTAGATGGCTTAAAAGTTTCTTTATGTGAAGATGTAAGTTATTGCATCTACTGAAAGTCTTATAACCATGATATATGTATATTTAGAAAATAATATAACAAACCATAAACTTTTTAGTTATCATATGTTAAAACAAATGCAAACTATTGTGTTTTTTTCCTTAAAGAAGTCATTATTTACTTCTTCACCCTGTCAGGTTCCAATCTATAAGAAATAAAAGAAAGGGTATGTTAGAACAAAGAATGAACGCAATGAAAGGTTACCATAACGAGTCATAATTTTTCTTCAAGTAGAATGAAGATACATAATAACCTTTATGTAATTCATTTCTAAATTAATTACCCCTTTTATTTTTGGATGCAACTTTAGATGTTAAGTTTCCTGGCTCAGGAAGAAAGACTCCCGTCCCATCCCTTCTTCCTGAAGGAAGTAGAGCTTTTACGTCTTTAAATCCCTAAAGAATAAAGTAATTTCTGTTATCAAACACTAAAGGAAAAAAATTGTATACTAATAACATCATTAGAAAATAGAAAGTAAATTTATCTACCTGATATTGGGTTGGTATTGAAAAAGTAAAGGTGCAAGAGGATTTAGATGTAATTTCATTATTACTACTCCAATAAGAATAAAGGTTATCACTAATAAAAGGCATAAAAACCACCAAACAAATTGTCAAATATCTATAAAAATCAAAAAATAGCAATTAAATTCAAAGACAAAAAATTGAATGACATAATAAGTTGAGCTATTGTGGAATAAAAGTTGAAATAAAGAAACAAAAATACTAATTTAAACATTTATAACAATTATCAAAATGATCATATTAACAAAAATTAAAATTATCATATGAATAATAAAATTATATTAACATCCAAATCATCTACAAAACTTTCTTCTTCTTCTTCTTCTTTTGGCAAATTATATTAATGCTTGATTAGAAGAGATTTAAAAAATCTTACCCTCAATTTCTTATATATAAAAAATGTCCTAAAAGAACTCAAATATAGTCAAGCAATTTTTTTTTTAAGTTTCTAACTTTTTAAAACTGTAGACATATAACATATTGCAATTTCTTCTACAAGCTCATATTAAAGATGTTCTTCATAAGTTACAAGAATTACTTCTCTCTTTCATTAATGACGGTCATGTTGCCTTCCTAAAGAATATACATATAGGACATAATATCATGATAATTCAACATATTTTGAGAAACTACCTATAGAAGAAAAGGCATTACTAGTTGTCTCTTCAAAATGGACTTCTCAAAGGCATTTAACAACATATACTAGGGCTTTATTATTGTAGCCTTAAACACTTTTGGTTTCTTCCTCTAATTAATCAAATAGATAAAGTAACATATCTCAACCTCATCATACTCTATCCTAATGAATGAGGATCTAAGTAGGAGATTCAAAGGAGCTAGATGATTAAGTTAAGAAGATCAACTATCTTTTTTCCTTTTAGTTATGAGAATGCATATCACGATCTTTCTTATGAGAAGGAACATAAAATAGTCCAATTTTAAGTACCACAAGAACTACTTTGCTACTAAATTATTTAGTATTGCATTCATTGAAGATCTTCTATTATTTATTCATGCAAGCCATCCTTTAGTTTCTACATTTAATAAAGCTTGACAATCTTTTGAAGCACTCTTAGAGCTATCAATATGAATAGAAGTTCTCTACTGATTTTTCACGTTAACATAGTCAATAGTCATGTTCTCTTAACTCTCACGGGCATCAAAATGACCAACCTCCCTCATGATAAACTCATAAAGACTGTGTACCCTTTATTTAGAAAGGGAAAAGGTGATTGAATTCATAGATTTTATAACAAACCTATGGAAATGTAATTTTTCTTATAAATTCCATCCTTATCTTCCTATATATATACTAGTTAATGCATATGCTAATACCTCTAAAATCGTCAATACCTCTAAAATCGTCAAACTCATTAAGAAACTTCTTTCAGAATAGTTCCTATAAAAAATCCTAGAATGTTAACATAAAGTTGACTAAAGTGTGTTAAAGTATAGTATAAAGGAAGGAGGACTAGTAGTCAAACCAATAAAAATCACTAATAAATCAAAGTGAAGTGTGTCAAAGTATAAAGGAAGAAGGACTAATAATTTAATCGATAAAAACAACTAACATAATGCTCTTTTGAAAAAGAACATGGAGACTTTATAAAGATGATAATTCAATATGGTGAGATAGATTAATTGTGTTCTCTAAAGCAAAAGATTCTTGCCATTGAAAGTAAGCACTACTACCTCTTGAACATGAAAAATCTTGATTATAAGACAATATATGAGAGGTTCCATCTATCACATCATAAATGATGACAAGAACACATTCTTTTTGTTTGACATTTGACATATCTTATTCCATTGGAAGCCAAATCTTCTCTCCAAATCTTCTCTTTGAAGTGCTCTCAAAGTAATCCCCATCCATGCCAAAATTTAGCTTGATCATTATTAATAATAGTTGCTTAGGACAACTTTCTCTTTAGAGTTTTAACTCGCATCATAAACAACATGCCTCCCTATGATCCAAATGAAGCTAAGAGTGACCAAATAATTTTGCTAGGACACCCCTCTAAAAATTTCACTAACAATTTACTTTTATACTATTTAAACAACCCTCCTATAAATATCTTGACATTCCTTGATTTGGTTAAAAAACAATATTTTAAGAGCCAATCCTTACACACCCAACTAAGTGTACCCTTTGTAACCAAGCTGAGGAAAGTGAGAACCAATCATTTTTTATTTCCATTATTCCTCCTACATTTGGATTAGTCTTATAAACTTCTTTGGAAAACAATAAAGCCTCTCCTATTACCAAGACACAATTATACAGATACTCTCAAATATTTCAAGCTCTATTGGCAAGGTTCTACTATTCAAACTTTATTTTGGCATTTCAATCTAATGCATTTTAAAAGAAATAAAGCACATAAACTATTACATACAATCAAAAATGGGTTCTGGTAAAACTCCTACTCATCCCCCAATTGCCTTTTGCATGAATATCTGAACCATATTTTCTACTTTAAAAGTGATATTTCAATCTAAATTAGTCCTATTATAATGTTTTTTTGTGCTCCAACTGGAATGTCCATTTGGTTTTACACTATGTATATATATATATATACTCATTTTAATTAATATATATGTATATATCAGCAAAATATCAAGAATATTCTTACACATAAAGAATTTTGACAACAAAAAGTTTAAACACTTATGACTATCAATGTTAAAGAATAAAATAGTGTTACAAAACTCTTTAAAATGTATGAAACTGCAGCTGTTCCATCAAGTTATGTAACTTTTTTAATAGTGACTAATCGATTAAATATATACTTGTATATAAAAGTTCATGTTTTCATGTTGGAAGTGAATTAGTACATAAAGAAACCAAATTGAATATAGGTTGAGGTAGGGGGAGCAAAGTGATTTGGTTTAATATAGTATAAACTTTAGCTCAAACCATTTAAAACCAGTTATATTTTTTATTTTAAACCAAATCAAGTAATTTATAATTCAAACCAAACTAAAATAAATCATAAAACTTCGGTTTGTTTTTTAAGAGTTTAAGATTAGAAATTAAGGATAGAATATGAATTTCCTATATAAAAATTTAATATATTTTATACTTATTCTCACATAAGAAATTAGTAAGAAAATAAAAAATTCTTACAAAGTTTAATGAAATAAAACTTTTTGAAGATTATGAAACAAATGTTTTGAAAAAAGCAACGTAAGTTAAAAATTTTAGTAAAACTTATATAAATTAATGTAATTAGGGCGATATAAAATGTATTAGTTAAAATGAATTAATATATTAGTTTACAGTTTTGTCACAATTTGATAAACATGTAATCAATTGAAAATTCATTGTACTCCACTAATATAATGACTTGAATGTGAACTAGTACTCATTATATCTATTATAAGAATTTAACCTAATGACTTCAAAGTACAATAAAAATATAAACAAGATCCAACTAGATTTACATTAAAAGTAAAAATTCACGACAATTTATATTTTAAAAAATAAAAAATTATAGATATTTTCATTTTTATTAAATTATTAATTCATGATATAAATCTGACAAAATTTTATTTATTTATATTATTTTATTAATTAATAAAATTAATAATTTAACTTATTACCTAATTTGAGAAAAAGAAAATTGTTATAGAATTAAGCTTATTAATTTATCAAATATTTATTTACTATACTTATTTTCTTTTTAACTTCTAAAGTGCAAAAGTTTTTGAATCAATTTACGAAGGTTATAAATTTTAATATAATTCAAAAATGAATAAATTATAGAAAATGACTGCTAAATTTTATGTTATAAAAAATTATAATGTTTAAAATAATTAAAATAAATCAATTGATTTTAAACAATCAAACCATCATATATGGCATGAAGTAAATGTTAATATAAAAAAGTCATTGATACCGATTGTTAAATTTAAACTTTCAATTAGTAACAAGTTGAGTCTAATATTTTGAAAATTGGATCGAATATTAAAATAGTTATAAAAAGATGTTTAAAGTTAAAAGTTAATAGATTTTATTAAATATATTATAATATAAATTATTTAAAGCCTAATCTAATTGAAATTTCTACATTTCAAATAATTTAAGACATATAGATTATTTGGTTTAAAAAAGAAGAAATAGAAGTATTTAGGATCTTATTTTTGCACTCAACTTTTTTTTTTTCATTTATTCGTCTTTCCCAACTTTTTCTCTCTCTATTTATACTTTCACTCTCTAGCAATCATAACTTTCTCTCTCTACCCATCTCTCTTTGTATGTTCACCCTCTAAGATGCCTCTCTCTTTTAAGTATCGTATCATTTAACAACTTTTATGTTATTTAAAAATTAATATCTAATTGTCTCTCTTAGATACTAGGTAATAAAGGAACTAAAAGAAAAAAAGGTTGACAAAAAGTAATAATTATAAGAAGAAAAATGAGAAGGGACAAAAAAAAGTTTAAAAAAAAAATCAAAACATAATTAACCAAATCGAACATTTTATAAGCTAAGCAATTTGTTTATGAGTAAAGAAGCGGGTTAACCTTTAAATCATCTAGTTTTTGTACTAGACAAGTTTTATAAGAGATCGAACAAATATCCTAGTAAGTTACTAGTTGATTAAGTCAAAATTAGGTATTTTAATTTAGTTCTCAAATCATTGAAAAAGTTAGTTAACTAAATTTATATGGAATGAAATCTAACACTTTAGTTTCAAATCTAATTAAACATATAAAGTATAATAAAGGAAACTTAATTAAAATAGGTTGAGATAAGCTTATCAATAAGTCACATAATTTGTACAACTAAACCCAAATTCACATATGTATAGCACAAAATATAGAATCACTAGTCAAACAAATTATTAACATAAGCAAAAAAGCTTAAAATTTTCTCTTTTTACTAAAATTTAAGTAAAATTAACCCAAATTCACATATGTATAGTATTGAAATATAGAATCACTAGTCAAACAAATTATTAACATAAGCAAAAAAAAAGCTTAAAATTTTCTCCCTTTACTAAAATTTAAGTAAAATTAACTCATTTTTCAATAATTAATGACAAGTATATATAAGAAATGGAAATAAAATTTGATTGTCTACGGTGAATTTGTTTAAAAACTATAAGTAATCGCTTTACAAGTTATTTTTAGTTACTAGTTAATTAACTATTCACAAGATGTAAGACTTTACCAATTCATATGAAAAATAAATTAGACAAAGTAAACACTAAAGGAAATAACATTGAATGTATATTGAGAAATTATATATTATATTTTTATCTAAAGTAATTATGTTATAAAAATGGTCATAATAAATCACATCATTCCCAAAACCAAGGTCAAATTTAATGTAAATATAACAAACAAATTTAAGAATATCACAAGTTAAAAATAAACTTTAATGTAAGACTAAAATTTAAGTTTAAAAACTTTTTTAAACAATTGATAGGAGAGAAAGAGAGAGAAAATGGAACCTTCATTTTCGATGTGGTGTTCTCTGATGATGCAACAATAGGGATATTTGTCGATAACGAAGAACTATAATCTTTTGGTTTAACAGTAGAATCATTTATAGAAGAAATTTCATAAAAGACATCTGAAGGAAGCCATTGCTCTCCATCTTCTAGATTTGGAGGATACTGTATCTTAAAAGTTGGCGTCATTATATCCGAAAAGCAGCAGTTATAACTTAATGGTTTCGAAATAAAAATGGAGTTAAGTAAGATATAATTATGTAAATATATGAAAAGAAAGTATAAGGAGCTACTTTTACTAACTTTTTGCATGAAGACTATTCTGAACTCAAATGATAATGAAATTACAAAGGATTTAAGAAGAGTCTTTTATAATTATTTTTTAGAGTTATAAAAAGACTAGTTTAACGTATCTAGCCTTTATTTATTTGTAAAGGAAATAATTATATCCAACCAATTATGGAAAGAAAGAAAGAAATATATGGCATTTAATTTAATACTCATTGAATTTATTTTTCCTTTGTTAAGAAATAAAAACTTGGGAAGTTATTATGACTATTTGCATATTTTAAGGTTAAAGATAAATAACTCTCGTATGGCTTAACAATTTTTAAAATAACTCCATAAACTTTAAAAATATCGAAAAAAAACTTTGAATTTTTCATAAAACCTCCTTTTGTGAAACTTTAATGAAATAGTCAATAGCAAGGCCCACGTGGCTAGTAAAAGAACAAATGGACTAATAAAAGTTACTTGCGTGACCAATTCATCTCAACCTATCCCAAATTACCTAATTTATGGTCCCCCTAAAGCCCAATCTAAATTATTTTATATCTTGTACATGATTTTCTTACTTAATACCCATAATCATTCTCTCTTATAAATGAAATAAACCACTCACATCAATAGATACTAATTCGTTCTAGTGTGCCTTGTTGATAAATCTTTTAACAAAAATCTCATAGAAGAGAATTTTATGGAAAATTCAGAACTATAACTATTTTTATAATTTTAAATTTTAGAAAAAAATTGAGGAAGTGTTGAACTTCAAGTGAACGTATGTCTTTAACTCTACATTGTATTTGATAAGATATAACATCCAACAATGTTTATTTCTTCAACTATAATATTTCATCATTTTGAATGATTATCTTAAGAAGGAAGGATAACAAAATTAGTAAGGAGGAATAATTAATTATAAGATATAAAATGAGACATGATGAATAGTACAAGATTAGGTACTTTTTTAATTAGTAATATTCTACATCAATCTTTAAGACATGAAGAATAGTACAACATTTGGTACTTTTACAAAAGATTAACAAATTGAAATATGTCATATATTTTTTATTTATTTTTATTTTCTAGCCTTTAAAATTTTCAATTAAGTATCTAAAATTTTAAAAATAAGATAACCTAGTTTAAAAGATTATCTATGTTTAACATTTTACTGATATGGGTAATGGACAACATAAAGATTAATACTGGAGCATCAAACAAGTGATTGCATTTCAAATACATAGCCACCAATGTGCTTTTTATATAAGGCTAAAAAACTTTGTTAATGAAGATGAAAAGTCACATAATCCCTTCAAATGTTAGTATTTACATTGCTTTATCAACCATAGCAGTATAATATTAATGAAAACTTCCTTCAGTTGTCTGAATTTTAAAGGTTTTAACATTTAATCGAAAACTTTAAAATGGTTCGACACTAAAATGAAAAATTTTTAAAAGGTTTAACACTTTTTTAATTCATTATCCCTTTTATAAATAGTAATAGTATATATCAATCTCAAATGGCATATGGTACAAACAGAGCTGTGTAACTAAAGGAGAAACACAAGTGGAATAAACCATGACTAAAAAGTAACCTGAAGGATTCATAATCTCTTCTTATAACATGTGATGTTATTAAGAATAGATTCTAAAATCTAGATGGGGTAAAGGAAAGAGAAGAGAAGTTAGTATGCTTGGTAAATTTAGGTACCAAAAATATGACAAATTGAGAGAGAGAGAGAGAGAGACTTAAATTTTATTTAAAAAGAGATGACATTGAAGGAAACAAAGTAATAATATATGCAAAAGTTTGAATTAAAGACTACGTATTATGATATAGTTACAAGTGATTACAACAATTGCAGCAAAAATTTAAAATCATGAATATATGATTATGTAATAGCACAAGTATTATTTCTAGAGGTTAGGATAAACAAATATGCTTTCTCTTCTAGAGGTTAGGTTAATCGAAAAATATGCCTTCTCAGTTTGGAGAAAGTATGGTAAGAGTAAGATTAAGAAGATTGATAAAAACACAAACTATCAAGTTAATAGAAGAGAAAACAATATGGTGGAGTGTAAAGAGACAATACGACATATATGATCATATAACTTTTTAAAATAGGTGACATATAATTTATCTAACATTTAGTGGTAAGGATTATACTATCCTCATAAAAATAAAGAGCTATATATGAAAGGCTATTATATGAATAATTTTAATTAAATGAGCACCATCATTTTGTTGAGGCTATGAGAATAAAATATTTAATGAAAGATTTTATTGATGGAGAAATATGTTTGAAACCAGTGACAAAACATTTAATAATGTATCATCCTATAACATTTTAATCAAAAGGATGGAAAACACTATCGCCTTTTATGCTTTATTAATTTTACAAAAAAAAAATATTTAAAAAATTCACTAAAAGTTTTTATATTTAAAATTCTCTTAGGGCTTTCTCCATTAACTTTATTTGTTAATTTTTTTGAAAAATAATGAATATATTAGTTCCATAAAAGGCTGAATAAGGGCGTTATAAGAGTATACAAGAACATCCAAGGAGAGGATGATGATCAAATTGTTATAATAATACGAAAGACTAATATGTAATAAAGGATTCTAGGAAGTTTGTAGAAGTGCAAGATAGTTCTAATTGATTCTCCACATGGTAAGCTGTTGGGGGCTAAATGAATGTTTATCCTTATTGATAAAGATGTGTGCTCTAGTTCTACCATATATAGCTTGTAAGAGGCTTTATTTGTTGTTGTGATTATCAGTGAAGATCCTTTTGGTTCCTTTTTTTCCTATAATCAAGAAACTAAGTACCTTAAGGCCAATCTAAAGATCCATAAACCACCTTCAAGCTTCATCTTATTATTTTGATTCCAATCAATGATGCCATACCAGATGACAAAAGGAATGTTGGCACAACAGAGATGAAGTATTACTTGTCATAAGTAATTACTGTAATGGAATTGAAAGAATAAATGTTCAATATTTTCTAAAGATAATTTTCAAAGTATGCACCAATTAGGTAAATGAGAGAATTTGGCTATTCTATCTAAGGTTAGAAGTCTATTTTTGATAGCTTGCCAAAGTATGATTGAGGATCTAGGTGAACTATGCTTATGCTAAACTATTTTATGCCAAGGTAGAATACAAGAAGGTTACTGAAAAGGAGCTAGTAAGTTTTTGTTTGTGTAGCGACCAGAGGGGTTAAGAATCTATAAAATAAAATCTTTAGTTGAATTGTTCAGTGTGAATTTGAGGAGGAATCAGGACAGGGTTGCTATTGGAAAGAAGCTATCAAGGTAGTTAATTGATAGACCTTCAATAATTAAGGCATTAAAAGGGATAATTACCTTCGAACGAGTGGCTTCAATGACAAAATCTAAAAGTCCAAAAGGGGAGCAATGATCATAAAAGAATGAAGTACTATTACAATTTTTAACAATGATCTTCAAAAGTACTTGATTTTCCATTTGATCTTGAATAGTTATTTGATGAGGGAAGAAGTGTTATCTGGAAATGCTTGTAGTCCAGAGGTTTTGATATTTTATATAGCATCTGTGCAACCATTAAACCTATAGAGCTTGCTAATCCTAGATAAGTCTCCATAGTATTTTGACTAAAAGAACAAAATTAAGGCTCCTGATAGTTAAAATTCCCAAACCACCATGTTTTCCAGGTAAACAAACATCAGACCAACCTACTCTATTGCTTCAAACTTTGCTACTATTAATTGACCATAAGAAATTTTGAAACAGTTTTCTATTGTCTTGATGATAGCTTAAGGAAAGAAAATGTGAAAGGCCTAATATTTACTTTGAGAAGAGAGCACAAAGATGATTACTTGACATCTACCAACAACGGAGAGTGATCTGGAAGTCCAACTATTAATTTTACTCTTAACCTTGTCAATAAAAGGCGAAGTTTGAAAAGACTAACTTAATGGAGGAGACAAGAATTCCAAGATACTTAACAGCTAGGTAATCCAACTTGAATCTAATGATTAGAGATAATCTAGAAGTTAATTATGTTGCACTTATTGAGATAAATTAGTTGGATTTGTTTTTATTGATAGCACAAGGCCTGACATTCTATTAAAAAAATTTGAAAGCTTTAATGATGGAGGTGATAGAGAGAACATCAAATTTGGAGAATACAAAAATGACTTTCGGGCCTGTAGCTTTACAAGGAGCTACATATTTTAAAGCATTTCAATCTCAGATCTAGTAACAAGAGAGGCTAATGCTTTTGCTTCTTGTGTAAACAAATTTTGTTAAACTATTTCCTCAATAAATTCTACTAAGGAATAAGCCGATCAAAGAGAACCCAATAAGGATTGGAAGTAACAGGTAACTTTAGAGATTAATTGACTTTTTTTATGAAGCAAAGATCCATTACTTTTAAGGGTAACAAATTTCTATGAGGTTTTCCTTATAAGGATAGATTTAAAACATGTTGTGTTTTTATTGCCATCTTGTAACCAGTTGATCTTAGATCTTTGTTTCAATAGAGACTAGTTAAAATTAACTACATATAAGTAGTTGCTCAAGATAGTCTGTTATATAGCTTGAAGTATCATACATGTAAGATTGAGGTACATGTCATTCTGAACTTTACTAATAGTAGATTTAGCATTGTTTATCAAATGATGAACATTTCCTACATTTACCTTATAAAGGCTTTATCCTTAGCTAGGATGCTGCTGATTTTCGTAGAGTATTGAAAGTTATTATAACCATGAAAGTGATGAGTAAAGCCTCTTTTAAAAGCATCTTGAAAACTAGATAAGGAAATAAGGAAGTTACTAAATAGAAAAGAATACCTAGTAGGTGCATTATCAGGTTCAAACTTAACAATCACTAGTGAATAATTACAGATGCTTGGGTTGGGAAAGATAGCAAGAGTGTTGGGAAAATTTTGCATTCAAAATGGATCTAATAAGCCTTTATCAAACTTCTTTATTAAGATAATTTCTTTACTTTGCTTATTACTCCAAGTAAAGAAGTTAACTCCCACCTCCCAAGGTATATCATAAATTTATATGTCAATTAAGCAATTTTTGAGATCATCATACATAGGTCTATTAGAATAATATCCTTTAGCTTCATCTTGATGTATAATGGAGTTGAAATCACCAAATAGGAGCCAATAGGAATGGATGCCAAGAGCTAGCTCTTTTAGCTTCGTCCATAAAAAGTATCTTTGAAAGCTATGATTGAGTGCATATATGACTAAAATGTCTACTATCTTGTCGAGATTTTTGGATAAGACATGTAGGTGAATTAGTTGATCAATGATGGTGGAATCAATTATGTCTATCTTGTCACTTTTATAAATCACTAGAATCCTTCCATTGAGGTGAAAATCATGGTTGGAAATAGACTTTCAGCTATTAGGCAAAAAAGACAAGAAGTTACTAATGTTTCTTTTTATTGGTTTCTAAAATACCCATTAAGTATGACTTATTTCCAATAACAAAATCTCTAAGTACTTGCTTCTTTATGGGGTAATTCATTCCCTTAATGTTTTGTGACAGATAGACATTTAAGCAGCAAAAGAAGATACATTCTTCTTTCTACCTGATGTTCTCCATGACATATTTTTAAAATCAGCCTTAACGATAATATCCTTTGTAAATTCTTGTGTTATGAGTGCCAATTAAGGATCTTAAACTATGATTGACATTTCCTTAGTAATAAGAGTATTAACAACTATGCTAATTCCATATTATCGATAAATATAGATTGATCAATAAAGTCAATTTTAGGCTTATCAATGACTACCAAAGTATTAGAAATGATGATTATGAGAAGATAGATGGGTAAGGTGAGGGATTGTTTTATGCAATAGGTGAAGGAGGGACCAGAGGAGATTAACTAATTTTCTTCACATAAATAGCCACATAAAAAAAGGTGATTGAGAGTTAGCACACAAAATGAGAGATATGTGTCAAATATTTTATAATATTAATATTATTGATTTATTATATTTATGTATCATTATATATTTAAAATATATTTAATATGTAATATGTAAAATATTATTAATTAGTAATAAATATTATTTATTTATTTAATATGATAATAAATTTGTTATAGTAAGACCAATTAATAAGATAATTATTTTATTTTTATTTTAATCTATATTTTTTATAAATAATTTGAAACTATGAAATTAATTTTGAATATTATAATGAAATTACAAAAGTATTATTATATTGATTTATGATATCTACATATCTTTATATTAATTCCTAATGGTATCCAAAAGAAGGTGAATTGGGTTTTTAAAAGTTTTAACAAAATATTTACTAATTTAGTGCATTAATGAGCATAATTTATAAAAGATAAAAATATGATATGAAATAATAAATTTCATCAACATACTTAAGCAATAGTATAACAAGGGCAAGGGAAGAGAAATGCAAGCCAATTTATAGTGATTTAGTAAACAACCCTTGCCTATGTCTACTCCCAAGATTCTTGTTGAATTTTTACTATAACTTTCTTTCAGATCAAATAATAACCTTTGAACAATCTTTTCTTAACAAGAGGAAACCTTTTGCAATCTTCCTTTATCGTAAAGAGGAACCTCAATGTCACTTAGAATCCTAATAAAGGCTTATAACTAAAAATATCACACTTTATCACTTTGAGAATTCTAAAGACACTCACTCACACAAATATGAAACAATGATAATCAAAATGCTTAATAAACACTTAGAAATATATGTGTGTAAGACATTCAATTACTTTTCTATGTAAAAACCAATATGAAAACATGTATTTATAAGATTTTAGGACCGTTACTAGTTACTGGAGTCTAAAATTAGTTGATACTGGCCAACTAGCATAGCATATTAGTCAACCAATATATATTGAATGTATAGATTTACTAGCCATTAAGACATTGGTCGACTACTAAGGGCACATTGGTCAACCACACCACTATATTAGTCAACCAATATGACAACAAACTCATCTGTTACATATTTAACTTACATTAGTCGGCCATTAACTTATATTGGTCAACCAATCTCTTTTAAAAATATGGTTTTTAGAACCTTCAAATACTTAAACTTGATTTGTTTGATGCAATTACAATTTAAAGAAATTTAAAATGTCCCTTAAAAGATGTTTGAAAGATCAAAAAACTTTTATAACTTTTGATAAAGAAAAAGACTCATGTAATGAAGTAAGGTGAAATATCTATGTATGCTGAGCCTCCAAGATTATCAAAATAAGAAAATGAGATTACAATCAACACTACAAAATATAGAATGACCTTGATGTACCTTGATCTTCTTTTATTCTTCACTTGCTCTTCGCTACAACTATTGCAAACTTCAACTTTTTTTATCAATTTCATGAACTATTTTCTTGAGTTTATAGCTATATCTTATTCTTTTATTACTTCCATCAAAATATTAAACTCATTAATAGTAATTTTATTTTTTATCATCAAAATATTGATTGAAACATCCCTTGGTTTAACATATTATTTATATAAAAATAAACAAATATCTAATATATAATGTTAATTCATTTTGTTGATAATTAATAATATTAACTTATCATAATTTATTAGTAATTAACATTATATTAATGATTTTAAAATGAAAGTAATTTAAGTAATTAATTAAAATTTATTTTATTAGATGATACTACCAATAAATAAGATTATCAATGTATTATAATAATTCATAATAAGTTTTATTTATTTTATTTATCATAGTAATACTAAAAATGTAATAATTATAAATTTATTTATATAATTATTTACTATATTTTTATTTATGAGTAATTTATTTTTATATATTTGTGGAGATATTAATTTATAAGTAGTTTATTATTATTAATACTTATTTAGCATTAGCGTTGAGTCTCATGCACATAATGGAAAGAAAATTTAACTTATTACTTACATTAAGTCTAGCACATTTGTATGCCAAAAAAAAATCAATATTAAGATGAGTCTAGCATACCAATAATACATGAAAAATTCATCATAAGTAGCATTGAATATAATAGGTCAATATGATAGAAAATGTTAATCACCATTAACATTAAGTATAGTGACTAATAGGATAAAGAAAAACAATCAATAGTTATTAGTTAAAAGTAACAATTAATGAAATTAAATATATTATAAAATATTAATTAAAATAAATATAAAATTTGATAATCTTACTTATTAGTATTATTAGGTAAATAAATATGGCAATTCAAATATGATTTCATTATGTTTCATATGGCATAGTTTATATTAACTTATGAACATGCTTACTTGACTCTCTTTTACTTAGCTAGTTCTTTTATATGTGATTTCTAATGTACAAATTATTAACTATTTGACACATCAACAATTTATCGAAATGATTATGTGCTAATATACAAAATATTACACAAATTTCCTACTACTTAATAAGTCTAAGTTTTTATCATTAGAGCAATATTCAAGCTCTTTTTGGGGTATAGTGGTCATAGTTCTATAAAGAAAGCTGATTTTTTAGTGACATAGGTCCTTTTTTCTCACAATTTATATAATTTGACTCCTTCTAAGGAATTTTTTTAATAAAGATTTTCATTTTTTTCAAAGTAAAATGTCTTATTGACATTTAAATTTTAGCTACAAATTCATCCAAAGCTTGGTTTATACTATAAGAATAAAAAATGTATTATGACTAAGAATGACAATGGATTGGGTCAGTCTTAGGTAACCTATAGCCCAATCTTAAACTAAATTTTTATTTAAAAGCTCATGTTCGACTAGAAGCTTTATCAGTCTTAAGAGGCTTAACTTGAGCTCAAGCATAATTAAGCTTTAATTGAAATAAGGCCAATACAGTTACTCCAACTCCAATCGGGTCGGGTTATGCCCAAAATGCCAACCATTTTATAGAAACATTAAATGGTCCAAAGCCCATTTAGGATTAGATCAAGTCCAAAAAGCCTGAACCTTTTAGAGGAATTTTTAAATATTTTAAAGCCCAAAAGCCCATTTAGGATTAGGTCAAGTCCAAAAAGCCTGAACCTTTTAGAGGAATTTTTAAATGTTCTAAAGCCCACTTAAGGCAAGTTAAGCCTAAGAACTCAACATTTTAAAAGATTTGTGATTGAGGTAAAGACTTGAATGCTTTATTTATATAATCACCTTCCTCCTCCTTATGTTTTAGTACATTCTTGCATGGCTTAATTTTTGTTTCATGTGT
Organism: Erythroxylum plowmanianum; assembly: GCA_025531925.1. Lineage (NCBI taxonomy): Eukaryota > Viridiplantae > Streptophyta > Magnoliopsida > Malpighiales > Erythroxylaceae > Erythroxylum > Erythroxylum plowmanianum. Next base: position 36,049,549 of record JANVCQ010000005.1, on the reverse strand, counting down.
TTTTTTAGTTAAAAGCAGTTTTAGGTCATGGATTTAAGTATGTTACGAAGTTTTTCATTGATTGGATCATGATACCCATCCTTAGTTTATAGTTCTCAAATTGTAGCCACAGAGCCTTTATTGACAGGGAGTACCAATATTGTCCTTTTTTCCATTATATTATAATTTTTATTATTCTTATATGTTTTCACATTGAGGAAAATGTAAGATTCAAGTGTGAAGGAGGGAATTAATTTGTTATGAACATCAACTTGTTATAATTAGCTTAATAGGGAGCAATTCTAGAAAAAAAACTTTGAAAGAATATTAGTATAGACAATTCATTATAAGTTTGGTTATTTTGCTAATTTGATTTCTTTAGACAAATAGTCATTAGCATTGACGATTAAGTTAATTTTAATTTGCTTCATTAATTTTGATACTGGATAATTGATTTGAGTTATGAACCTTTTTGTATAATTTGGACACGTAATTGAATTAGAAGTGAATTTTTTTTAACCACTTTCAATATTCCACTAAAAAAAGAAAAAATATGAATAATTTACATTAATTAAATTCACTTTGTTAGCTTCAAACCAATTAAAAAGGTTTTATTTAAAGAGAAATGCTGGTAACAATTGAAATAATGACCTAATTGAATAATTGGAGCTATTTATGACAAGGTTTTACTCTCGCATTAAAAGTTTAGTGTTTAAACAAGATTTCAAATGCTTTGATGTTAATTTAAGGTTAAAGTTAACTTTTTCTTTTAATAAGGGTTGTGGAAATATTGAAAATTGAAGCATCATTCTTATATTTGTTCACTTTACGCATTAGGTTGGATTGAGTTAAAGTTTGGAGTATGGAGTTGAATTAAATTGCTTTATGATTTGTCGTAAGTAGCTAAACACCCAATAATTTAGTGAACTTTGAAAAAAAATGAATAATGGATAGTCTTGATTTATATAATTGATTTGTTAATTTTTTTCTATAAGTTAAGAATAATGAAATTGATTTGCTTAAGGACAAGAAAATTCTTAAGTATGACGAAATTTGATAAGTGTTAAATATAATATATTTTTAACATGATTTTAAAAAAAAAATTAATTTTTTGGATGATTTTTATAGGATTTGATACTTAATATGACTTATATTTTATTTATAAGCCTTATTTTAGCTCCTTAATAAAAAAATAAATTTGGGAAAATCATATTCAAGTTGGAAAATTTCTACAATGAGTTAGGATGAATATGGGTTAACAATGGACCTATATTTATAGCACATGCCAAACATGGCACTAATTTTAATCTCGTTAGGTTATTAGTCCATTTGACTTCCTTTAGAACTCTCCACTTAAAAGAACACGGATTAAACACAAACTCTTGTTTATGGCCTTCAAACTCGTGTTCCTAGGATATAACTCGAATACGTGATAGAGGAGATGCTAAACCAATAGAGGTATATATTGGTCACTTATGTTAGTGACCCATGTTAACGGTGATGTTTACATAAATTATAATTTTTTGCAATTGTGAAAAACATGAGATTAAAGATCTATGATGGACCTATGTTGGTCAAAATTTTACATTTTTTTGCAATAAAATAGAGAAAGACATGAGGAATTAGAAAGTCAGAGAGGAGGCCAAAAAGCAGCCAATAAGGTTTGAATTGGAGAGTCTTTACATAAAAACAAAGCAACTTTTGAGTAAAGATGTTCCATCAAGATTCAACCAAGAATATCAAGAGTCAAGATCCATAAGAATGATCTCTTTTATTTTGTGTTTTTTCTCATTTATTATCGATTTTCTTTGAATGACTATAAACTGTATATATATAATGGGACAAACCTTAGAGCTATTGTTTTATATTGATTTCTTGATATAATAAAAGATCTAAGTTTTTTTATGAATGATTTATGTTTACATTGTGTTAAATTAAAATATGATAATGTTTTGATTCATTTTGTAGATTTTATATATAAGGATTGAGACACCATATGTATGATAGATCATGTAATGAATAATAAGAGTTTCACGGAATCTTATATATAGGAACATAAAAATCTCTTAGGTTAAAGTCAAGTCTATTAAGGAAATTCATAAAACAAATTAAGACATTGTTAGGGGTTTTTATTAGAAAGAGATTTGAATCAATCAACTTAAATATAGAAGTTGCATATCTTGAGAAAGAAAATAATTATAACTTTAGAGTTTTTACTAGTCTAATAAACTATGGCTAATCATTAAATCAAGATAAATCTAAGCATAAAAAGGTTTTAAGGGATTCTTATCTAGATTTTATTTGTCTATTGGTTGCTTTCAATCTTGCTCATTGTTTTGTTTTGGTACTTTAGATTAGGTCATTTAATTATTCATTTCTAATTCAATCAATTTGTTAAATTAGATAATAAAAAGACAATTACTATTTTTTTTGTAGTTCTAATAGGATCAACACTTATATTCTCCTAAGCTATAGTATCATAATGATAGGCACACTTGCCTAGAGATCTTTACTATAGTTTTGATAGGATACATACACATATTATCATAACCAATGCCCCACTTCACCTGGAGGATGTGAAACCCCTTTAATAGAAGTTCTTTTTTAAAAAAAATTAAAAGTCAATAGAAGATCTTCTCATATCTAACTTAACATTTAAAGTTAAGCTCTACTTTCACTTTAACCTAGCCCCTTAATCTGTCTGAGGTTAATAAGTTATAGATCAAACCTAATTGTTGGCCCCCATATTTTTTTCTCTAGTTAAGCATGATTTAAATGAATTTTGAGATTTTGATGGATTTAATTTTTCTGGAGTTATTATTATATTAATGTTAGTAAGATTATATGACATGGGTTAATAGAATTAAAGTACTAAGGTAAAAAAGATGTTCAAGGGCTTTTTTAGAAGAGCACTTAAGGGTATAAGACTATAAGCTTATAAGGAAGGGCAAAATGGACAATTTAGAATCATTAATGGCAAATTTGAAATA
>JANVCQ010000005.1:36035754-36046480 GCA_025531925.1 Erythroxylum plowmanianum | reverse complement strand
GTAGAGATTAGGGAGTTTAATGAAGTAAAGTTGGTAGTTGAATGGTTATGCTCATGACTTTCCAAGTTGTACATTGCGAATTTCAAGTTTTTCGTAAGGGTCAAATTGAGTTTCTGACTTCAGTGGAAAATCTGGATTGATCTAGGATGAATTAGACAAAGTTTTCTTTTTGAAAGTTGTAGCTTATCTTTTAGCTTTCCATTAATATAAAGTTTGAAATTTTTGGACAATGGAGTTGAGAGATATGATCATTATAAGTTTGTGATGCTATTTAGGATGGACTTTCGGGACAGCTACATTGATTTGAAATTTTTATCCTTAAAGAGGCAAAAATTATTTTCTAAGTCTTCATAGAAGTTGTAGGCTAGAAGTCTTCTTCGAAACGGTCTTTGAATGACCTTAATATGATATTTGTAGTGAAAGTTATGACCTTTTTACCAATACAAGTCAGAAGAAGAAAGTAGGAAGGGAGAAGTCACGATCATGCAAATTCGTGATCGCGCTTATGCGGAAATGCACGAAAGTCGCGATCGTGCGAGTCCTCCCCCTCCCCCCAAACCTGAGCATGTTCCACTCTTTTGATCATAACTTTGTTGTATGACCTCTAAATGACCTAATTTTTAAAACATTGGATTCGTAACACTTTTCTCTATCTCTCTATAAAAATTTATAGCTTTTGGAATTGATTTGAAAAATATTAAACAAATCAAAGTGAGGGTATCTATTGGAAGAGCATCAACTGGACATTTTACTAAACATGCTTCAGTATTTTGATGATATGTTGATCTATAGAGCTCCAAATGAGATTATTTCTTGTTTCTAAATAAACTAGATACATAGAGATACAACTCTTCTGAAGAGATTAAATTTTAATTCAAACTTCAAGACTTTCAATTTTTGGATGAAAATTGACTATAGTGCACTGTTTCAGTTTAAAAACAGTCCGAAAATGTTTGGATTATAATTTTCAAATTTTTGAAACAAATTGAATGATTTTGATGTCATTAGAAACTTAAGATAATGGGGAACAAATGTTCTGAAGAAGCCAAATTGAAATTCTAATTTGAGATTTCCTAAAATCTGTTCGGAAATAGGAGAAATGAGTTCATTTTTTATGATTGACTTATGTGGGCACACTACCCATGTGAGATGATGGCTAATGAGGGTTAATTGCAACAACTATATAAGGTAATACGCACGCTCAAGTCTTATGATTTTCAAAGCAAGAGTTGGGCTCTAGAAATAGGATCCAACACTAATAAAGCCATTCTTCGAATGCCTAAAATAGGCTAAACTTTTCCTTGTATTAGGAAGTTTTATTATGTTACAAAATTGATCTTTAGTATAGTTTTGATAGGATATATACACATATTATCACAATTAATGTCCCACCTCGCATAGCGCAAATACATTTAATGGAAGATCTTCTCTTATTTGACCTAAAATTTAAAGTTAAGCTTTACTTTCACTTTAACCTAGTCATCTAATCTTTCTTATGTGAATAAATCATAAATCATAAATCAAACCTGATAAAGCCATTCTTCGAGCACCTAAAATGAACCAATTGATCTTGTAATTGAAAGTTCTATTATGGTACAAAAATTGAAAACTGACAATAATTTCCTTTTCAATTGGATTATCTTAAAATGGTGGCAATTCTTCTGTGTTTTGACCCTTCATAAGTGCTATTTTCTTTTCTCTCATAGAATTTGATACCTAAATTTACTAGAATGAGATATCACATTTTGATACTGATTCTTTTTTCAAATGGAACCTAAGAGACGTGTGAATTAGGTATTATAAAAATCAATTAATTACACTATATCCCTTTATTGTTTGCCCTTTTTTATTTAAACCATTGTATTTTGAAAACTATTATTTACCATATTACAATACTTTTTAACTATCATGCATTCATTTGTCATTCATTCATAGGCTAAAAGCATGTTTTATTAGAACTTAATAATTTCATTGTGACATCATTTTGGATCAAAATAAAGGCAAACTAACAGAATATGATAAAAGAGGTTGTGTGATAGCTAAATATTACTAGAAATGGTAAGTGATAATTTTTAAAATATGAGATTTGAAATGAGAAAAGTTCAAACAACAAGGTGGTTCGAGATATTTAACCCTTAAAATTTTGAATCAATTAACAAATGACTAAACTCAGTATTAATGAAAGCTAAACTATGATGAATGGATAAAAATAGTTGATTATAGATATGTAAACCATTAAAGCAAAGAGAAGAAAGAATGCATCATAACTAACTATGGAATGATTGGCTTTAACCTACATTTATTCTCCAATTTTCTTTTTAGGAATTTTGAATTTATTATACCATTCAATAAGCGAAAAGACACCCTTATGCAATGCTTTTCTTCCATGGTGAAGAGTAGCATAGAACATATCTCTCCCTAGTTGACTTTGTATAAGGACACAACAAGAATCTTAAATCATCCTTTTCTATAACAAATTATAATAAAACAATCTTCACACCAAACTCGCACTTCATAATTATCTTTTCACTATCTCAAATTTATTAACTTCTTATTGCTCTCGTTTTCTCATACTTTTTTTCAAATAAAATTCTATGATTTTAAATAGCTAACGAAAAAATCTATCTAAAAACTCAAGAAATTTTATATGTATCCTTCATCTAATCATTTGGTTTTTAATAAGCAAATAATTGTTGACTTATTATAAAAGGTACTATTTCAATCTATGAGAAGATTTGATTAGTTGCCTATTACATATTTTCCTCCAAAGTCTATCCAAAATACAATTAAAGAAATAATATATCATTGTTCTATTAAGCATATTGATCTCCTACATTATTTTATGCACGATATTCTTGTAACACTTTGGTTATGCTAACTTTCCTAACAGCTTGGGCATATATTTGCAACCTTATACATTCAACTTGTTTACAACCAATTTGGTGCCATCTTCTTATATGCTCATAAACAATCTACATGTGACTGATCAAATTTTAATCGCTTTATAAGAGAATCACTTAAGTAACCTACATAATTATTGTCAAGTTAATCAATACCGAATAAAGCACAATGTTAACCTAAACAATGACAATATTTTCAAGGTTGATTTGCTTATAGTCATAGACGGAGGCAGATGAGGCCCAATGGTGTACTGGGCCCTCTAAAATTTAAAAAATTAATTTTTTTATTTTTAATATATATATATATATATGGATGGATGGAGTTATTTGAAATTCAGTAGTGCACTGGGCTCTCTAAAATTTAAAAAAATTAAATATTTAGGCCCTCCTATCTTAAATTCTTGTCTCCGTCACTACTTATAGTTGATTTTTTTATGTATATTCTTCGAATAATTCTTCCAAATTGACTTTATTTTTAAGCTTCTCCCAAACTTTCCTACTGACTTAGACTTCCAAATGGACATCCTTATCATATTTTAATTGATATGCTAATATGTTAGATCGATCTATTCTACTCATACCTATCGGGTTTTTTTTGTTTTACTTAGATCCACTTGGTTCAAATTTTTTTGACCACATAATTGTTCTACTTAAAACCACTTGATATATTAATTCAAATTTGTTTAGTTTATTCAAATTAACGACCATCTAAGCAACATTTTACCTTAGGATAAGTGATGTATGTGTAGTGTACATATATTTTTCTTATTGTTTTGCTATGTGTAATGATCAATCACCTATCAATATATAGCCACTTATGCTCAAAAAGTCAACTAATACTTCTTCCCTTGACATTCTTCTTCAATTTTTGGAAAAAAAATCCCCTCATTTATAAAGACGACGCTATGTTGATAGACACCTGCTAATTACAACAAATTACTGGTAAATCTTCAGTCAAATTTGAAACATCCCCTCAAGTCACCTTTGCCAATTTTTAGTTGATGTAAGCACATACGAAATCTCACCTCAGTATCATAGTAATCACAGTTTAGATCCAGATTATCCATTCACGTACCATATAGCTGCAAAGATACAATAGAAGCTGTCATGTAGTCCTATCAAGAATAGTTTGCAGTTGATTTGCAACAATTTTAGCAACAATTGAAGGAGAAAATCTTTTGATCATGTCTTCCCTTGCCCGCTTTCCTCTGGCCTGAGCTTCCTCAACATTAGTTATTACTCGCCTCATTAGCACTTGCAGTTTACCAACGGAAGGTTCAGCCCAGAGATGCCCTTTGAATGGCCCTTCCATCACTTGAGTCATTCTATCAAATGGCAATGGATAACTATTCTCCTCTGTCAGATATTCCGTTGGACCAGACCAATTGGTTGTAATGACTGGTAAAGACATTGACATGGCCTCCACTACAGGCCTTCCCCATCCTTCTCCTCTCGATGGAAGAACAAATGCATTGGCTGCCTTAAACATTCTTGGCAAATCAGATTGAGCTATGTGTGAATCTATCACATACACCGAAGCCCAACCATTCGCAGGTTTTCTAAGGTCAGAGTACTCCACAAACTCCAAAATCCTATTTCCAAAATCGCTATCGGAATGATATGGATTTGTTAATAAATACAAAGCCACCCCATCACTCCCAGAGAACTCTTTCAAGTATGATTTCAACAAAACGTCCCATCCTTTCCTGTACTCCCACTTAAACACACTCAAGAAGACAAATTCCTTTTCCAGCTTCAAATTTGTTTTCTTTTCTCCTAAAATCATATTCCCTCTTGAGACTAGATCGAAAGGCTCATACTTGAAGGGATCAAAGAACTCAATATCAACAGGCTGAACAATCTTCACAACCTTGGATGGATTAACCCCACTCTCCACAAACGTAGAAAGATGAAAATCAGTAGGAACCCAAACATAATCCATACGATTACATCGCTTCACATGTTCAGTATTCACCCTATCAGTCTCAAACATTGTTCTGCCAATTACATACCTGAAACCCTTATTATACCCATTTGGTGGGCATGGAAGGGTTTCAAATAATGGTGGATGCCAAGCACCAGGCTCACTATGACACACCACTATTGTCTCATTCATTCTACATTGTGTCTGATGTAGCTCAGTCGCCAAGCTCCTAACATCTTCAGGCAAACCTTCCCAAAATTCCAAAGACTCTAAATCACCATGTTGTTCGATACATAACCTAAATTTGGGATCCTTAATGTGTTGGGTAAGGGCTAAGATATAAGACCAAGCTTCTGAGCTATACCCACCTCCTGAAAGAAAGGGAGCCATCCAAAGAACACAGTGAGACGGCATGGTTGTGGGATTCGGTCGAAGGGTTTTTGGAGGTGTAGGATTTGGATAGAGAAATCCCAAGAGTTTTTTGAACTTTCCTGATTGCGATGCGAGGCTTGATTTAAGGAATTGAACTTTGATGTAGTTGGTTTTGGTCGAAGTGAAACTTAATAAAATTGCCAAGAATAGGATTGATATTGATAACAAGTAGAAGGCAAGGGATTTTGTTTTCATGGTGACAGAGTGTGTTCGATTTGGTTGTGGTTGGTTAAGGTCATGAGACCGCATTGCTAAAATATTCACAGAAATTAAGCGGCAGCGAGTAACTCAAACAGAGAACATATCACGGAAGATCTATTAACAGATAAAGGGGACAACTGAAACAAAACCTTTGTAACCTTTTAGCCATCGTTGGAGCAGAGAAACCCTCGGAACCTGGTACGGTGGTGCACAGGTGCAACCAGTCCCTTCGGCTTGGTTTCTTCGGACCCTGAGCATGAGGTACAGAAAAAGTGAGGGGTAATTAAAATCAACTACAAAGTGACGAGTTGGATTATTCTTTGTCAGATTAATTGCTTTATATTTATGAGAGAAATGGAGGATTTTCAAATATTCAATTTAGTTTTTTTTAGTTAATGGCAAAATAAAAATAATGAACGACGAACTTCCAAGTTTCGCTTTTGCATTGAGAACTTCGTGAAAGGAATGCACCGCAGAATAATTACTTAGGAACTTGTAGAGCCTAACATTATTACAGACATGACATGGAAACAGTTCTGTTAGATCCATTGATCATCGTTAGAGTTTAGCCTTCGAATGAAAGATGTGAAAGATTCAAAATCACATTCTGCATTTATTTATTTGTTCTTACCAAAGTTTCCACAGTTGTATAAGTGGAAGATTGTATTTAGTATTTACACGGCGATCAAAGATTCAGACTCAACATGTTTGGAAAGAACCATTGCAAGCACTGTGGATGTTTAAGGAGTGGAAGTTAACTTGTCCAAGGAACTATTTATTACATGCAACCCAACACTATCATAATGACAGAATATCAAAAGTTTCCACAATCGTCGCAGCAGAATCCTGGAGTTCCGTTTATTATTTCTGTCAAACTTATATAACTCAGCAGTTTACATCTTTGACCAGAAGCGGCTCAAGCTTGCTTCTATCGTTCCATGTGGCTCGTCCGTTGGAAGATATACGTCATCCTCAAACTACAAACAACAAAGCAAGCCTTATCTACCTAGCTGGACTTTCTATTTGCATAGCGATCAAAATAATGATACATAAGATATTCCATTTAATTCTGTAGCTTAAAATGAAAGTTGTAGTTTAAATTGCCAGACTCGTACCTTTACGATGCTATTTTCTTTGCTTGATATGTTAACTGGCAAGAAATGGAGATTCGGTAATTTGAGTTGGACTGAGGATATATCAGGAAACCTGCACGAAAAGTTGAAAATTTAAAGCCAAACTCCAAAGATTGCCAGAGGAATCTTCAACAGAGGTTATCAAAGTGTTTAGAGCTCTTCCACTTCTAATAAAGAAGAGGACCTGTTAAGGACAGCCTTTGCCATCTGGAAAAGAGTGCTTTGCACAGATGCACTATATACCCCCCCAGTTGGAGGACCAAAGAAAGTGTTGACTAGCACTTGTTTCACATCTGCATATCTCTCCGCAAAGTAAAGTGATTTTTGAGGAACACTGGAGATCGATTCATACGAGTACCTGAATGTCACCAATGTAAGATGCAATTGTTCAAATTTTAACATTGTAATATGGCAAGACACAGTGATAGGCCTAACAAAGTCTACTTCTAATACCTCCAAGTTGCAGCGACTTCTGTTGCAAGTATCCTCTCACACGTATCAGGCAAAGCTGTATACCTGTCCCTAACAAATCCTTCAAAGCCCGACTGTCCACAGCATAAAACCGAAGAGATCAATGTCAGTGTGCAAATGAAAGGGGCAATGAAAGAAGCATCATAAGAGTAAGAGGAAAACATGAGCCAGTGGTATATGAAAACAAGATTCCTTATGCCATCTGTTGGCATAAAAGGGAAATAATGAAGAAAACCACTTCAGATTTAGCGAGACAAAGATAAGATATGAGTTCACCTTGGTTGTCTTCAGCACAGTCAATCCTTCAATACTAGACCTAAGCTGCAGAGAACCAGACTTCTTTACCACCACCTCAGTTGTATGCTTTTCAGATCCAAGTTTGAAACCTTCAGTAGAGAAGATATGCATTATTCACAAAAAAGGATTTGTACTTGAACATTCATATGTTCACAAAACTGATACATGCAGACAAGCAAGATAAAGAAACCAAATCTTAAACTTCTACATATATCTAACCCAGTGAAAGTTTAGGACTCCACCTATGGAATATTTAGATTCGTACAAGTTTCAGTTGATTTATGTGTAAACTGATTAATAGAATTGTAGATGATTCGATGCATTCATTAAAGGATATGGGAACTTGAATTGGTAATGGCTTACGGCTGATTCAATAACAACTTTAATCGAAGAAAAGCTAAGCTTACCTCATTAAAGGTTGTGAGTGGCTTGGAACATATGGTGTTAAGAGTCTTGATTATCAACAGTTTGAAATGTTCATTCAAAGATTTATTAAAAAGTAGCTCAGGACTTATTATCAAGGCTAAGTAACATAGTTATACCCTTTACCAAGATTTATTAAAAAGTAGCTCAGGACTTATTATCAAGGCTAAGTAACATAGTTATACCCTTTATGAATTCACACTCAGCTCAGGCTCAAAAATCATTTTTTACCCAGTTGACCTTGAAGCTTAAACTTAAGCTCAGATGAAACCCTGAATGGAGAAAATTTTAAATGAGTCAAGCCTAAGCTACCACCTATGGCAGAAGCACTAAAGAAATAATGATAGATTATAATATGCACATGGAACCAATTAGATAAAACTGAATCTCTAAAAAGTAAGAAAAGAGAGCATTTCATACGATTGACTATGATGATAATAAATGGGAAAGGAACTTTACATGGATGGAAAAAACGGCCATATCAGCAGATTAATGCTTTAAAATGTGCCTAAACTGATCCCTTACGCTACCAGCATGTATAAAAAAATTTGACTAGATCAAGCTAAGACAAAATTTGACTTCCAATTGGCAACATACTTTTAGTTGTACTTTCTCCAAGGAAAAGGGAAGAGAGTTTTTCCTGGAAGATCTTTGATCATTAAGGACACAAATAGCAATTGGTGGAAATGGAGAATACATAGAAATAGGAAAATATAAAACCTGGAGAAGACAATGGTACAAAAATAGCCATCTTGCCCATACAAAAAAAGAGTCAAACTATGCCAGAAAGATCACATACCAGCAATCCTATTGAAAGAAATGAGGCAGCAAATCAATGGTGAATAAGTATTGAAGGAAGCAACAACAACAAAACTATATAAATTACTGCATGTGAAGGAATGAGGAAAGCAAAATAAAACATTATCCATGAAGCATATCCTGTTGAAGGAATTAAAAATTAGTTAATATCGTAGAACTTTAGAAACTTGCCATGTTGATGTGGCTGCCCATCTACCGAAACACGTTCCCATGGTTTTTCCACTATGTTGACAATGGCAGCAGTGACCTAACAAATTAAGGAACAAGGTATGAATTAAGTAACAGGCATTCACAATTAATGGATCCAAACATATAAATAGATGAACTGAAACTAAAGTAGCTGATATGTTCAGACCTGAAAGAAATTTTTAACTCCAGTTAAGGCTTGCTAACTCTTTTTTTAACATATTCTTTTATCCAAATTTTGAAGTTCCAAAGTTCATCTCTGGTGAGGATTTGAATAGTAAAGCACTAGCCCAGCAATGAGAGCCATATTTTTTCTTTTATGAAAACATTAAATCCGTTATCCCAAACCTAGTCTGCTGGTATTCCTATAGGTGGAACATTCTTCGTCCGTGTTAATTCAGCTGTAAAACAATGTCCACCAGAAATTTATATTTACCTGCTTGTAGAAAGATGTAAAATGCTTTGCAAGCAAAATTGCAAAATCCTCAGCTGAAACCTGTTCTGAACATTCCTTTGCTTTCGCATACACCTGTCGGAGTCAACCAATGCATCAAGTCCCAATCCAACAATAGGCAGTTCAATACAAAAACCGCAAGCAAATCACGCAGTTACAATTTATCAATATAGAGAGAAGTGTGCGCTTTCTTTACAGTGTTTTTCATGGAGTCAGTAGCGACAATATCGGAATTGTCATCGCGGACATAGGAGTTGATGCAATCAGAGAAAAGGGAGATGGAGACATTCCATTCAACCATGAAATGGGTGCCTTGTTTGCTTCTCCAAACTCTTCCCAGTCTCACTCTAGACTTGCCGTGCCTCTGCTCAAACTTCAATCCGTCAAGCTCGCTGTGGCTGGGCATGGCTTCTGGGTATTGGATTCTTTAGAGAGAGAGAAGTTTTAAAGGAAGTGTGACTCGGTTGACAATTTTTTTGTTCTGGGGAACAGTGAAATGAGAGTGAGAGAGATTAAATTATAAAGCCTTAATTGCAAGTTGACTTAACAGCTGTAAAACGGTAAGCGGTAGTGAAGTTTTTGTTAATATAATTTAATAAATAAATGTAGACAAATCTTTAATATTATTTTTAAAACCAATTTATATTTTATTTAGAATATAATAATAATAATAATAATAATAATAATAATAATAATAATAAGATGACAGAATTCAAACATGCAACTTATGCGGGTGTACGTGTCGTACAAGGATGGCAATCTTAGAGTCCGAATTTTTATTTCTTTTTCTTTAGGCCAAAACAAAAGTCAAATTCGGAAATCATGCTTGTGTTTCTTTATTATGCCCGATTCAAGTTGATAAACTTTCTTTTAGTTAATACAACATGATGATTTTGTAAAATATAACCTATAACATCTTTGATTGTATATCCACAAGATCTTCTCAACAAATTAATTTCAACATATAGTAATTTGGAAAAAGGTTTTATTATATTTAATTTAATTTAAAAATAACTATTGAAAATTTTTATAAAGGATTTTCATTTCTAATTAATTTGTTTATGAAATATAATCAACATGACAAAGTCATTTGTTTTGCATTAAATTAAAATTACAATTATGATAATAATATTTTTATTGTCCAAATAAAACATTATTATAATAAAAAATCAAATCAAAATTTTCTTTTTTCTTTTAATGTTGATTAAAAAACTCCATATCACTTTCAATTCAATTGGAATTAGTATTTTTTATTAATAAACATATTACATGTTTTTATGATAACAATGCTAATAAAATAGTTCTACATTTGATGGGGCATGCAATATGCGATGATTAATTAAAAATTATATAGTAAAATATATTAAAGAATTATTTTGTAATTTTAAAAAATTTAGACACTATTTTATTGTTGGACCCCGAACTTTTGATGAAAATTAGAAATATTAAAATGAATTTAAATGAGAAAGAAATTGGTGAGAAAATT
>JANVCQ010000005.1:36011972-36035654 GCA_025531925.1 Erythroxylum plowmanianum | reverse complement strand
TTGTTTCTCACGGATATGTTTCAGAAGCTTTGATTTCAGTTTGCTTAGTATTTGTCTTCATTTGTATACGTTTAATTCAGTTCGACGATTTCGCTTCGCTACTTTGTTTTCGCTTCCGCTTTTGATTCGTTTTCATATGTTTCCGCTTCGCTTATTCGTTTCGCTTTGTTTGTTCTGCTATTCAAATTCAATTGATCCAAATTGAATTTGCCTCGTTTTTCGCCTCCGTTCTTTGTCTTTCGGTTAGGATCCGGTGTTCCGGATCGGGTCCCAACATTTATAATTTTAACAATATCGTACTAAAATTAAAATTACTAGTACGATTTACCACTCACATAATTTTTAGTTTTTTCTTCGATAAACCAAATGATGTAGTTAAATTCAATATCTCTAATTATTTATCAGTTATATCAAAACTTATGAATTTAGGAATAAGACCAAATCAATTAGAATTAAACTCCTTTAATTTATCTTTAATTCTTCAATTAAAAATTTACATTCATAAATCAAGATTAACATCTAGCAACATTTGATAACCATCCAAATATTAGGAATGTCAAAATTGTTTAACTTAACTCATCCATACATAGTTATGATGTATAATTTAATTATTTTATCACCCAATCAATATTTGAAAACACCTTTCAAATGTCAATTTATTATAGCAAAAGAATTCATTAAATAACTAATAATCAAGAACAATGAAACATTCTCCCTAATTGCTTTAAAGTAACAAATCTTTTGTTGACTTACTCAATTATTTTTATAAGGTTTATATTGTTTTCAAGTATTATCAACTGAGCTATCCTAAATAGAATAGGTCATAAGTAACATTAAACTATAGTAATTATCACATGAGATACTTAGGTAATCTCAAATCTAAGGATCAATTATACAACCATTATAATAAGAAAATCTACATACATATAAGTAATATTCTATTTAAAATCTTCATAATCAGGTCAATTCAATAAACTTATTCTCTAATAAGTATTTAAAAGCTTTTATAAGTATCTTCATACTTTAGTATAGAAGATCAACTACTTCCTTTATAAGGAAGAAATATAGTATAACGTATATTAGGTTTTTTTATGCTCTATAAATGTCCAATCTTAATAGTGACCAGGAATAATTTAAGAATAATACTTAAATATAATATGAATCTCATAATTATAGTCTCATTATAATTTCACTTGTGATGTATATTTATAACTTAAACCTTATCATATACATCTAAATCTGTATAAAGTACATAATTCTTTTAAATTATTATGTCATTAAATTACCACAACTAATTAGTTATGGAGTATAAATCAACAGTCTAATCTCACGTGTATTCTTAAAAGTCTTTCACGCGGTGATTAGATTGCTTAAGATTGTCATTCTCGCAAGACACATAAGCATATGAAATTTACGTGTTTGGATTCTTTCTGCTTGTAAACATGTCAACTAATAGTGGTTTACAAAAGGATAAGAATTTTTTATTATTTTATATTTAATTTCATTTCAAAGCTTTAACAATTTGAGTTTCAATAAGTTTTTTCTTTGATTACTTTCCGATCATAGGGCCTTTCAGAGGACATGAGATGTTAATTTCTCTAAGGCAAATAATTGATGCCACTTATCGTGATTAGCTAACTGTTGTGTCTTTACTAATGCGCCCCTCTCTTTCTTTCCAAGGCAGTTTATTCATGGTACAAATTCTTTTTTCAAAGCCTGAAGGAGGATAAAGGGGATAAGATATTTGGACTCTTTTAACCAATTCCTATGATATGCAATGAAATAATCACAATTAATATAAAATAATAATAATTTTTAAATATTTTACATATAAATAATAATCACAATTAATATAAAGAACAATCATCATCATACAAATATAAAATTAAAAATAATACAAAGTATTTAAAATATTACAATAATACAATTTCATAATTTTAATAAATAATAATTACATCAAAACATCCAATAAAAAATATCCTTAAGTGTTACAATTTACAAAAAGAGTTTATGACGAAAAATCAATTAAATAAAAGTTAAACCTGAAACAAAAACATTTATAATTATATTACATATATAAAATTTAACATAAACATCAAATATAAGTAAAATTAAAAGAAGAGGAAAAACGAAAACCTGGAATGAAATTCAATCGTCAATGAGAAGATACCCGTTATAATAACACCGATCTCAGTTCTCATTTGGTATAAAATCCTCATCATTGAGAAGAATTTCATCATTATTATCATTCAAGTTTAATACACCAAATGATATGTTAATGTTTTCTCATCCAAGATTATCTTCCAAGTCATTGACATCTACCAAATTCAGTTCTTCAAAAACCCAATCCACCAAAAGATCTATATTATCAATGAAAATTAGATCAGTTGAATTACTTATGCTATTAAGACTCCTAGTAAACAATTAAATTTAATTATAAGAAAATTATAAGAAATTATATCGAAATTAATAATGATAATAACATATATTTTCCAAAGCTTTAAATTATAACAAAAAATCAAGTCATTCAACCTCTTATGCTCCAATCTATTCCTTTTCTTTGAGTGATTAAATTCAAATGTGCTCTAGTTTCGTTCACAACCTGTTGCACTTATACATTAACTTAAAATTTGAATTGCAAACATTTTCAATTCTAGAACACCATTTTCAAATTGATCCCACCAAGAAATTGTAAGTCATAAGATAACAAAAGTAGTGTTATAAATAAAATAAGGTGATAATTAATTTTCAATAAATAAGAAAAAGGAAATAACTAATACTTAGAGAAAGTTTTCCTCTTTGTTGAATAACAATCATCATTTCAAAATCTTCATAAGACAACTTGTAAAGCTTCATTTGTGAGCTTAAAAGATCTTGCATCACATCAATGCTAACAATTATTGTAATTGTTAAAAGCATTCTTTTATTAACTTCAGCTTGCTTCGTAAGATCTAGTCTAAAATAGACACCACGATTAAAAAATGACCCAGCTACAAACAATGGAGAAGAAAGTTGTCTTTCCCTTCTCTCATTAATGATTGAAAGATATGGTGTATATAAGGAAGGCCTAGATTTCATATTGGCCTTGATTGCTACTGTCGCTCTCTCCATGACATTAAAATATAACTCATTGTTAGCTTTTCTTCACTATTAGCTAGGCGAAGCACCCTCACTGAAGGCTCACAAGCTCTAATATCAAATTGGCATTGAGATCAAAATTATCTATCTTCCAGTATAATATTACAAACCTCTACTCCAGTATTAGACCTAGCATGCTGAGATGCAATCCACTTATCACTTGTAAATATTTTTCTTAATTATTTCTTCATTAAAACAAAAGACTGAAGTGATAAGAAATTTGTTGCAAATCTTGTCATGAGAGGACGACACAAATTCCTACCATTGGTAAATTCCTTTCTTATCAAATTCAATACCCATGCATGATTATAAATAAACTTTGTCACTTTTTTAGCTTTCTGCATAGTCTTATCAATAACAGCAAATACCTAGGATCTTTATATTCTCCAGCATTAGGTTAATATAATGTGTAACTCAAAGAGTCCAAAAAAATAAATTATATATATTCTGCAACCTTTTTCCTGCCGCTTTATAAGCGGAATCATTGTCAGTAATAAATTGAATAATATTTTCAACCCTACATCATTCACAACTTTATCAAAATGGCAAACAAAGTCTCAATACTGCTAATAAGGCCAAATGCATCGATAGATTTCAAAAACATAGAGACATTTGTAGAATAAACCAAAAAATTTATAATAGGCTTTTATCTTCTATTTGTCCAACCATTACACATTATTGAGCACCCATAACTACCCCAGTTCACTATTTTTTCAGCGAAATAACTTCCAATTTCAGAAACAGAACAACTCAAAAGTTTACCTCTTAAGTCATCAATTGAAGGTCCTTTGTATCCTGGACCATAAGAGGTTATTGCATCCATCATAGATTGATAATAATAAGACTGAGATGCATTAAATGATAAACCTGTATCATACCATCATCCAGGTACTGTCGTATTGACATTGTGAGTCGCATCTTTTAATTGCATTGCATTACGAATTGAAAGTTAGGCTCCAGGAGTTGTTTGTGGAGCAAATAAACTAGTCACCTACGTGGTGCAAAGAAACTAGTCATCTGCCTTCTTCTCTTGCTCACATCAGGTTCAGGTACTTCTTCTTTAGTCTGAGATGGAACACTACTAGTACCACTATTATTACTACCACTTCCACCTTTAACATTTCCAAAATCACCACAAAAACTAGGAAAAAACTTCCACAACCAATTTCAAAATTCAACCTTTCTCTTCTATCTCTCTCAAATTGATATTCATCAAGCAATGTTTTCATTTACCGTTTCACAACATGATTTACTTTTTTGCAGGGTTCTACATCTCCTTTAACCTTAGTTAAATATTTTTTTAATCGGGTGCTTCCTTCACCTTTCAAATGTTTGTTACAAAACAAGCAAATAGTATGGTTCGTCATACTGGGAACCAATACAATATGAGCCCAAGCTGGATCATTGTATCTTCTTGAAGTGGGTCGATCAGGAGTATTTAAACTTCCTTCTATTTTTCTGTAAAAATAAATGAATGCATATATCAAAATAACACTTAAAAATAAATAACATATAATTTCAGTACATAATATGCATATCCATCTTATATAATATAACTCATTATGTATTATTACATTACACACAATTTAATTTCATGGAACACAATTCACTATAAGTTAAAAACTAACCATTCAATTATTCAACATATATAATTACACAAAACATACATAAACACTTTTCATTTTCAACAATCACAAAATATACATAAACAATTTCTATTTCCATTAATCACAAAATATTCATAAAACAATTACCATTTTCAACAACTTTCAACAATTTTCATTTCCATTTCTAACAATCATAAAACATTTATAAAACAATTTTCATTTCTAACAATTTTCAACAATTTCCATTTCCAATAATTTTCAACAATTTTTATTTCCAACATTCACAAAACATTCATAAAATAATTTTTATTTCCAATAATCACAAAACATATATAAACAATTTTCATTTTCAACAATTTTTAACAATTTTCATTTCCATTATCACAAAACATTCATAAAACAATTTCCATTTTCAAATATTTTTAATAATTTCCATTTCCAATAATCACAAAAATATTCATAATTCCATTTTCATTTCCAACAATTTTCAACAATTTCTATTTCCAATAATCACAAAATATTTATAAAACAATTTCCATTTCCAATAATCACAAAACATACATAAACAGTTTCCATTTCCAATAATCTCAAAACATTCATAAAATAATTTCCATTTTTAACAATTTTCATTTCCAATAATCATAAAATATTTATAATTCCATTTCTATTTTTAACAAATTTTAACAATTTCCATTTCCAACAATCACAAAACTTTCATAAAACACATTTCCAACAATCACAAAACATACATAAATAATTTCCATTTTCAACAAATTTTAACAATTTTCATTTCCAATAATCACAAAACATTTATAAAATAATTTCTATTTTCAACAATGTTCAACAATTTTCAATTTTCATTTCTAATAATCACAAAACATTCATAATTCTATTTCCATTTTCAACAATTTTCAATAATTTCTATTTCCAATAATCACAAAACATTCATAAAATAATTTCTATTTCCAACAATTACAAAACATATACAAACAATTTCCATTTTCAATAATTTTTAATAAATTTCATTTCCAATAATCACAAAACATTCATAAAACAATTTCCATTTCCAACAATTTTCAATACTTTTCATTTTCAATAATCACAAAACGTTTATAAAATAATTTTCAATTCCAACAATTTCCATTTCCAACATCCACAAAACATACATAAACAATTTCTATTTCCAACAACTTCCCACAATTTCAATTCAAAGTTTCAAACTTGAGGATCAAGTTGAAGGGTATGACATGATTTACATAGTTGCCAAATAATGAATGCCATATCTTATACAATTGTTCATATACATCTATTCATAACATGATGATCAAGTTGAAGGACATATTCACAACATGAGGATCAAGTTGAAGAATATATTCATAACATGAGGATCCAGTTGAAGGATATAACTTCTTTAGAAATTTTTTTTCTTATTTAAAGCTTTGAATCTTCTTTTCGCTTCTAACAAACTATAATATTATATACATCATTCTGTATTTCCTTTTTAAATATATATGTTACTTTTACTATTTTTAATTGACATTGATAAGTCTAAGTATAAATGATTGGAACCTATAACATGTTCACAATTTGAAAAAAAAAGTTCTTTTTGGGATACATTTATTATATCACTACTTTCACACATTATCTATTATAAATATCTATGATACCCCATACATATATATTACCAAATAATTCAAGTTCAACATATTTTGTACTCAATTAATTATTTACCCAAAACTAATATCCAAATAGGCAAATACTATTATTAACTACAACCGAATTATTATTAATTTACAATTGCATAATTTTATACTTAACTAATTATTTACCTAAAGTCAATAACCAAATACTAAAAATGAAATACCATTTGAAAAATATTATGAATGTGTCAATTAATGATTTATGTCTTTGCAAGTTTACAACTTTAATATTCTCAGTTTAAAATTTTAATCTAAGTTTTTTCAACTTTCAAGTTTCAACTCACAAATTTCCAATTGAATCATCAAATATTCACATGAGGCCATACATTTCATTCATGCAAAAACTTATCATAAATTGCTAATAAACTTAAACCAATCTTTATAACCAAACCAGAAATCAACCAAACAATTATTCAACTCCAATATCCAATCCAACCCACGCAAATCAGAAAACAAAGACATCACTGTGAGTGACTCATTCAATTCAACTTCAATATTTAAATCACAAATGACAAAATCGTGATCATTCAACTCCAATATCCAACCCAGATACACACAAATCGCAAATCACAAAACCAAGTTTCAACTTCCAACCAATTCACAAATTCAAGATCCAATCGATCACAATAAAAAGTGCAATTAAGCAGGAAAACATTTGAAAACTTAAAAAACACACCCAAAAATAATGCACTAGATTCAAGTTTTGGGTTGGGTCTTCAAGTTGGGTGATGGGTTAGAGGCTTTGGGTATAGATTTGGGTGAGCAACAACCTTCTCTCCTCCTTCAGATGTTTAGTGGCGATGACATGGTGCAGTGGTCCTCGTGGAGGAGGGTTGAAGATGGTGACGTCTTCGAGGGACGCGAAGGGAGGAGCCGAGGGAGGATCTTTATCCTCTGATGCTGGCGTGGATCAGGGAGGATGAGGGAAGGAGTAACATCACCGGAGAGGGACCAGTCACCAGTATTATCGAAGATGAAGAGGAGAATGAGAGAGAGAGAGAGAGCGACGATGGTGGTGAGTGAAGAAGTGAAAGTCGATCAGAGAGAGAGGAAAAATGAGAAGGAAGGTAAAAGAAGGTTTGGGAGAGTGGAGATGGAGAGTCACATAGATAGAGACTGGGGGGGTCATTTCGAGAAAGACCGACAGCAACGGTGGTGAGTAAAAAAGTGAGAGTCGGTGACAGAGAGAGAAAAAAGAGAAGGAAGGTAGAAGAAGGTTCGGGAGAGTGGAGGGGAGAGTCGTACAGAGACCTGGGGGTCAGTGTTCGTTTAGTTTTAGGGTAAGTTTAAAAAAATTGCAAATAGATCTTTGACATTTTTGAAATTTATGGTACCGGCCAGTATGTCCTGGTATTTGAATATCGGCTAGTACCGAACAAAAAATTACGATACCAACTGGCATTAATAGGTGGTACGAAAGGAATAAATACTGTTCCGTTTTTTGGCCGGTATGTACTGAATGCGCCCCTTTCTTCTTTCCAAGGTAGTCTTTTTATGGTACAAAGTCTTTTCTCAAAGCCTTAAGGAGGATAAAGGGAGATCATATATTTTGACCCTTTTAACCAGTTCCTATGATGTGCCATGAAATAATCATCATCTAAATAACAACCAGGCCACTAAACTAACGACTTAAATCAAAAGGAACGTAGTAGGAACGGAAAAAAGGAACAGAGGATCTTATGCCAATAAAGAGTGGTCTCCATCTACTTGGGGCAAATTTTGACTTTTGATCTACTTTTGAATTATGTAGCATCACTTTAGAGAAGGTTAGCATGACATCATCTTCAAATTCTTCAATCACACGATAAAGATTTATGTTTATGAATTATAATCATATCATAATTTATAATTATTACCAACATATTAGGAGCTTAATGGGTCATATAAAAGAACAGTTAGAAAGAAAAAATAATTTAAATTAAGTCAGACTTAATTGTGAAATTTGCAAAACTTAGAAGAATCAAACATGAGATATTTGATTTTATTAAATTAAATTATAATTATAATTGGAGTTAGACTTTAATTATAACTAGGAAGTTTAATTTTAATAAGAAAGGAACTCTATTGACTGACTCTATAAATAGGAGGAAGGCATAAGAGAGCTAGCACTCCTATTTTTTCCTCTCAAATAATTTAAGTTAATTTTCTATTTTCCTTGGATATTATTAATGGCTAGACACGTTGACAAATTATGGTTGACAATTCGAATTTTTTTTTTTGTAGAAATCTAAAACAAGTTTTAAAAAAACAAATTAATTATGATTTAATCTCTTATTTATGATTTATGTTTTTCAATTTGTTCAATTAAAAATATCTGATCTGGAAATTATAAAAATTTATTTTTCGTTGCATCTCTTGTTTGATCATAATTAGTTTCCTAATAGCAGTATTAGAGTCTCGTTTAATTGTTTAACTTGACTAAAGTTACTTAATTGTTATTGGTTTAATACTATTTTATAATTTTAAAAAATTACTTGAAATAAAACTTGCTATTAATTGATAATGGTACTGTATCATACTAAAAACAAATCTGATACTGGTATCAGTATAGTTACGATATTCATAACATTATGTGTCACCCGCATGATTTTTCTTCAATAAATCAAAGGATTCAATTAAATTCAAGATCCCTAATTATTTCTCAATTATATCAGAGACTATAAATTTAGGAATAAAGGACCAAAACTACACAAAAATCTTTATCATGTGATTGAAAAGTTTGAAGGTGATATCATGCTGACTTTTTCTAAAACGCTGTTATATAATTCAAAAGTAAACTATGCTTATAAATATATGAAGCTTAATAAGACTCAAAGTTAAATGGAAACTATTTGAGCTTCTATCATTCGAATGGAAAATTAGGGATTTAAAGATTAAATCTCAAAATCTCAACAAAAAAGGTTATAATAAAAAGGTCAAACTAAATTTATCTCTATTTATTGTAATTTAATGTTTTATACAACGATAATATTATAAATTTTAATTAAAGTTAAGTTTTAATTAGTTGTAAATTTGTCTCTATTTATTATTTCTATTTATGTTTTTGGTTCTTGAGTTTTTAGCTTTTAATTTTAGTTTTAAGTTTTTTCCGACACGTTGGATCGAAGGTAATGTGGAGCTTTGTAAGAAAGTGAGCCATGATGTGAAATAAAAAATTAAAGCCTTGCTTGAAGAGTGTCCTTACAAGAAAGATAGAAGGCAAAGATTGAACTACAAAATTGGTAATGGAAGTATTTTTTTTTCTAGTGGTCAAGATGATATTGGAGATATTGAAGGTGGTTTTTCTTAATAATAAGAAGGAAATATTGCACCTGATGTGAGAAGACACGTGTTTAACTTTTTTACACCACAAATAACTCCTAGAACTTGGGCGTCAATCTGTAGTCAATCTGTAGTGGCTTACAATCTAAAGAATTGACTCATAATGTGAACATGGCCATGGCTAAATAGTGGTATGATTCAAATATATCAATCAATGTTGCCCAGTTTTATTACTAATAGCCTATGATGGATACTATTGCCTCCTATAGTCAAGGATATAAGGCTTCTTCAATTGATGATTATAGAGGTAAACTTATGAGTAGTTTTATTTATGAAATAAACAGTAATTTGGATGAAATAAATAGTACTTGGGCAACTTATGGGTGTTCAATTATGTGATGGTTGGTAAAATAGAAGATATGAGCCTATTATCAATTTTGTGTTTATTTTGCTAAAAGGACTATATTTTTGAAGTCTATTAATGCATTTGACCTTGTTAGAAATATTGATACTTTGTTTCGATATTTGATGAATTTGTGAATAAAGTTGGGCTAGAAAATATTATTTAGTTCATTACTGGCAATGATTCTGCTTACATAGTAGATAAGGAAATATTGCAAAATCTTTTTGTTGGACTTCTTATGCTACACATTGCATTAACCTAATGTTAGAAAATATAGGAGAAGGGACCAACTTAATCTATAATCGTGTATAAGTCTTGAATTTGATAAGAAAGGATTTTACTAATAGTAAAAATTTGTGTCGTCTTATTATTACAAGATTTGCGACTAATTTTTATCACTTTAGTGTTGTTTTGTTTTAATGAAAAAGGAGTTAAGACAAATATTTACAAGTTAGTTGTATCTTAGTATGCCAAGTATAATGTTGGAGTGGAGGTTTATCAAATTATACTTGAAGATCATGAATTTTGTTCTCAATGTCAATTTGTAATCCAAACTTCTAAGCTTTTAATAAGAGTACTTTGTCTGACTAATAGTGATGAAAACAATGAGTTATTTTTTTGATGCTATGGAGAGTGCGAAGGAAGCATATAAGGCCAATATGAAAATAGATTTTCTTTGTACATACCTTATCTTGAAATCATCAATGAGAGATGAGAAAGATAACTTTACTCTCTATTGCTTGCATATGAAACATTTTTGAATCCTAGTGTCTATTTTAGATCAAGTTTACAAAGAAAGTTTAAATTAATATAGGAATATTATTACTATTACAACAATTGTTGCCTATGAGATGATACAAGATCTCCTGAGCTCACAAATGAAGGTCTATAAAAATGCTTCCAGTGATTTTAGGATACCTATTGTATTCGTCAAAGGAACAAACTTAACACAGATATATATTTTTATTTTTGTTACTTGTTGAAAATTAATCATCATTTTATTTTTTTATAAGGTTAATTTTGTTGTCTTAAAATTGCTTAGGGGGTCAATTTGAAAGTGGTGTTCTAAAATTTCAAACATTTGCACGTCAAATTTGGAGTCAATGTGTGAGTGCTAGAGGATATGAAAGGAATTAAAACACGTTTGAATTCATCTATTCCAAGAAAAGGAATATATTGGAACACGTATATTGAACAATTTGATCTTTGTTTGATATAATTTAAAGCTTTAAGAAATGTATGTTATTATCATTATTAGATTTAATATATAATTTTATTTGTTTACTAGGACTCTTAATAAAATAACTAGTTTTGTAGATTCAATTTACCTTTACTATATCAATCTTTTACCAGATTGAGTTTATGAGAAATCGAATTTGAAAGATGAGAGTAACTTAGAAGATAATCTTAAATGAGAAAGTATTTACATATCATTTGGTGCAATAAATTTTAATATTAGTGATGATGAGAATTCTCTTAATGGTGAGAATTTTGTATCAAATAAGAATTAAGGTTAATAAGATTTGAGGGGATGTTCAATTGAATAAAATTCAAGTTTTTATTTCCTTTTAATTTCACTTATATTTGATGCATATGTTAAATTCTATACATGTTATATAAATATAAAAATTTTAACTGTAATATTTTTGTTTCAGGTTCCGCTTTTAGTTGGCTGTGTTCCTCGGCATGAACTCATTATAACAATTATGGTTGCGGAACTTTATTATTCTTTTTATTTAATATTTTGATGTAATTATTCTTTGTTATATGATAAAATTATAATATTTTAAGTACTTTGTATTGTTCTTAGTTTTGTATTTGTGTGATGATTAATTACTGTCATTGATTATATGTGAAACATGTGGAAAGTAATATTAATAGAAATAAATAGATTGTTTTTATTTTAAATTTCTATTATTATAATTTTTGGAGACAAGGTTGATATAAATTTATAAATTATACAACACAATATTTTGAGGGACTATTTTACAATTTTAAAAAACTTCAAATACTTTTATAATTTTGAAAAATTACCCAAATTAGAACTATATAAAAACCAAATTTAGTACCGGTACAAGTACAATATTCTTAACATTAAGTGCTTATCATATTTTCTAAAAGGATGTATATATTTTTTTAGATAAAAGGTTTCTTTGTGATTTATATAAAATTAAAAATTTTGAATTTTTTAGTAAATTTTAATTTTTCGATAAATCTTTTCTCTTAAACTTTTTAAAATAATGATATAACACACGCGGTTTAAATATCATATGTAAACCGATCAAAAGTTTTTAATATAACAACATAATTAAATTCTTAAACTTCACTCGAATTAATTATATATGATAAATTATTGATTTGCATTGAATTAAATTAATCCAATTGAAATTTAAATTAAATCGTATTGTTAACAATATTTGATTACTTCATATGTAGTGCTCATACTACTATTATTTTTAATAGAAATATAAAAAATTATAAAAATTTATAAATCACAAATTTGAAAACCTAAGTAAACTTCAAAGGAGCCTTCAAGATCTGTCTTTTACCATTTAGATGTTTAAATAACATTGAAATTATGTGTAAACTTGAACTTTAAAAGAGTTTTTATAATTTTTGCAATAATATTTGTTTTAAGTACTTTTCCTTCAGTTGATTATTTACATATTATAGAATGATTAGTATTTTTTTTATATAATTATATTGTTTATATATAATTATATTGTTTATATATTGCAATGTTATTAAGGAGATATCCGTGTTAGGTAGTAAGCATGTTGAAAATCCTATTAAGCAAATTGAACTACGTTTTGTGAAAGGAAATAATATCCAAGGATTCAGCTATTAATTTACAAACCATACAAGAAAAGTGCAACTGAAGCTCACATTATAACCTATTTCTTTCCACACGTATTCCCAGTGTTCAATAATAACAATAAGAAAAGAAAAAAGAAAAAGAAAAAGAGTACAACCAACCAGCATAGTATAAATGAATGACAAACAATTTTAGGTAAATTCTATCAGATACATTCTCCAATCCAGCACCGCATAATAATACACATGGATCCCAAAAGATTAGTTGTCTAACCACGAATGGATGCTCTAGGAACGGTAGGTAAACCTAGTTCATCCTCAGCCTGTCAATCATCACGCTTCATGAGTAAGCAATTGCAATGGAAAAGAACAAAATGGCCGGCAACCACAAATTTCAGATGCACAAGCAACACAATGTCAACCCACCGACAGACAATAAGCTCCTAAAAACTAAAACCTTCCTCGGCTGAAAGGTTGAACACATTTCCTCAACAAATATACACATTTTAAAGCAGATCTTTATGATAATTGATGTGATTAAGATGAATGGCGTCATCTGATTGTTTGAATAACCAACCAAAATATTTCCCACTAATCTGGGAAATCCTTAGGTACCCTTTCCTAACATGGTAGTCTTTTGGAAATTTTCACTGTTCTAACCAACGCCGGATGAATAGAATTAGATACAAGTTTTAACAATGAACAAGTTCTTCAGGTTTTTGAAGTTGAAAAGCAGCTTGGTCTTCATTTCCCAAAAATAAATCTTACAGAGAAGCGACATTGAAGCAACACTACGATGGGAATTCTAGTATGCAGGTCTACGTGAGGTTTTGGGAATAATGCAAAGAAAGATATAACCACAGAAACACAGATTTCTTCATACCTATAGATACACTTACATGGCTATTGACAGACAATTTTTCATCTAATCACATATTATTAGGTAACTGAACAAATGTAAAACATTTAAACCAGACCTCAGATTTACCTGGACATTGGATCTGCCTGCGGGTTGTGCTGCATGTCCTGTGGGTGCTGTAGGCAAGTTGAGTTCTGCGTCCAAATCAGGCTCTTTATCAGGCTGCAAATAAGAAGGCACACCATCCGCTTCAGTTTCGAAACCCATGTCTGCTTCAAGTGCATCAAGCTCTGCATCAAACATCCATCACAACAATGTTCAGATTTATACTAGCAAAATGTTAGCATTTCAATCACTACGGTTTCTTCAATAGTCAGACAGATATTTTCGCTTCAATTCAAACACATTATTGAACATTTATATTCTGAATGCTGTTTAATACATCCCAATTCCAAAATTACTGCATATGCCAGCACAAGCAAATTCTTCTCTAGAACTATTCTGTACTAAATGCACAAGTTCAGTACATGCTTATATTATCGAAGACAATGATGCCAAGATTGGGCTTTAGTGCATACCACCCATGAGTTCATCCTCATCAATATCATCAGGAACGTTGTAACTTCTGCCTAGGGTCTCTTGAACTTCATTACTCACATCCATTAGGTCCATCATCTCATCTTGCAAGTTCTACAAATCATAGCATGAAAAAGTTTAGCACTGACTTCTTAAGAAATTGAAGGCAGGAGGTGTCTCAAACTATCACTTACATCTATATCTTGGATCTTCACTGTTTTCATCATCCCTTTCAACTCTTTGTTGGCAGATTTCAAAGCTGACATCTGAAACAACAAAATAGGACAATCAAAATTGTAATTTGCACAATAGCCTCATAATCTTATATCTTCCTTCAGATTAAATTATTAAGAATAAATAGTTATCTACACACCAATGACAAATTTAATCACACAACTTAAGAACGTATTCCCTAGCAGCCACAAATGCTTCATTCCCTACCTCTTATGAGGTAGGCAGCAGGATCCAATCACAGTACAGAAAAAGCTCCCCGTGGACAACTTTGAACCATGGCCATTTGGGTGCTAACAAAAGAAATGAATACTGCAAGGTAAATATCAAATGGGCCACCATAATCTCATCTGGTAGTTTATATATTGCAATTCCTAAACTACTAACTTCAGTGGCCTCAGATTCAATAATCTCCCCCACCTCATGGTTAATAATAGTATCAATTTGTACAAATTAATTAGTTAATAAATACGATCAAACAACTTTTGGGCCCTTCTAAGAGCCTAATTGCAAAATGGTATTGGTTCAAGGTCAGCATAATTGATCATTGGCAGCATAGTTAGTTGCGTCAGTTCCTAAATGTGATTTGCAGTTTGCATGAATTCGAAGTGTAAGTGAATTTGAAGCTGAAGGTCACATATAACAATGATTAAGGACCTTCAAATTCCTCAGGTTTGTTCCCCAGTTTTTGTCTTCTCTTTTTGTGTTTGGTCATCAAATGTGAAAGGAATGCAACAGATACAGCCATTATATTTGTAGTAAATAAATGGTACTGGCGCAGAATCACATGCAAAGGTACAACTAATACAGAAGAAATCATTCTTCACATAAGAGGACAATGGTGCAGCTTCTAACTCCATTGGTAGTTGTATAATTGATATAATCAGACTAAAAGACCCATCATACTTGCTAAATATCTTCATATAAACTGTTACTTCAGTTCTCATTCAAGCACAGATTTATAATTTAAGGTCCTTCTAAACTACTTTTAGGAAATTAACATCCGAAAAGGCTGGAGAGTTTCAGAACATACAGTTTGTTGGGCATCTTTAATGCCCTCAGAAGCAAATGCAACTTGATCAAGGTTGAACGTTTGGTTGTAAAGCATGTCACGTTGTCCTTCATACCTGACCAAGAAAATAAGGGTAGGTCTCAGCAAACCAATTCACCCCTATACAAAGACACATACCATCATCCTAGTGAAAACGTCAGTCCACATCACACATCTTAATCTGCCCATTAACATTTAAGCATCATGCTCAAGGCAACAAACAACATATATAAGCATATATATGAATGATCAATCTCAATTAGTTAAACAGATAACAACTTTGCTCTGATACTACTTTTTAATGAACCCTGGCACAAGAAAGACAACTAGAAGAAAATGTTTATATTGTTTGCCAGTGTTATGCACTCTTGGAGAGGTGATGGTGATTTTTCAATCAGTTGATTGATAATTGATATGTTCTACAAAGGGTTGCAAATAAGCTGTGGAGAGTTTAACCGAGTACTGCTACATTCAAGCTTGATTCGTTTACATGTTTTAAAACCTAAGTTAATATCAAGCTTTTTGATCGAGCCTCAATTTTCTATTCAGACGCATGGTTCATTTAAAATTTTCTGAAGTTGAGAAAAGCTCAAGGATTTAATAAATCTAAACTTGACAATGGAAACCAAGTTAGCAAAGAAATTATAAAGTCAAAATAGACTAAAATTTCAGTTTGAATTACCAAGAATATGCCAGATTATTTATTAAATATAGTTTTTAAAATTCATATATCATAAGGTTCTTCAATGAGACAATAATCAATTCGTTCAGGAGTTTTAATTAACAGGCCCATCCTTATTTAGATTGATTAATTTATTAACGATCCTTAAATACAGGCTTTGGGATCATTTATTGCAGAAACAAGCATGAAGAAGCCCTCAACAAGTATATTTGGTCTGAAATCTTACTACTTCTGCAGAAGACTATGGGTAATCTACAGATTTATATGACCGTGAGAAACATAAAATTGTCACCAAATTCTAGACAAGAAAGCATTACATCTAAAGGTCTGTACTTGGATATTAGGTTTGTTTCCAAAAGGATTTGATGCGTCCAACCTTTATTTACACAACTTGATCCACTTTTAATGAATATTAAAAGAAGCAAGAAGCCTTGTGAGCCTTAATGGCACAACAACTCAGCAGATATAAATGAGTAAAGAATTTCACTTAATTCATTCAGGAAAAGGAAATACAAAAAATGAGTCCCAACAATGAGTCAGTAACTGCTCCAGCTGATTCACCCAATAAAATATTTTCAAAAGTACATCTTATTTTACAAAATATTATTAAGGCCTAGAAATCCATCACAAGAGAAGATCCTTTCCGCCTTATAGATTGTCCTAAAATTATGCAATGATCATGTCCAATGATCTATAATATAAAGATGCAAATAGTCACAAAATAAATGGGCCATGCAAAAATGTTACATAAGAAGGTAATATTGAACTCTTACATGCGCTTTTGTTTAAGAACTCTCATGGCTCTCGCCTTAAGGCCCTCTTGAGCAGGTCCAGGACGTGTTTTCTTGATCTGTTCTCTGTATCTGGCGAGCTCAGCATCAAGCTTTTTGATCTTATCATCAACAGATTCTCCTCTCTTATTAATCTGAAAGAAGGGATTAGCTTCAGTCACTAACCGATGATAGTAGGCTTTTCAATTATGGGGAATATGCCAAGTAGTCAAATAAAACTGAAGAAAAGAACAAGTTTTTTGATGTGATTAAGCAAAATTTTCCAGTCCTCGAAATGGTAGTTTGACAGCAGACAAAAAGTGAAAGGTAATGAAATCCAGATTACGTCAATAGCCTACCGATTACGAGATATGTAAAGCAGATGCATTTTTTAATATAAGATTTGAAAATGAAAACCCTAGCAGAAACTTGCTAAGCAAATGAATATTGAACAAGTCGATTGAAACCCTAGCTGAAATTATGCAAACTCAAGAAATTGGGGCCTGGATAGAAAAATCAAACCAAACAGATAAGTAAAGAAGAATAGGGAGAGAGACCCTGTCAGAGGCGTCTTGAATGGACGGAGGAGGATCTTTATTTTTCTTAGCGCCAAAGATTCTATTCATCTTGAGGCAGAAAGCTGCTTCTCCAGAAACGGCAGAAGGTGATTTCTTCGGGGAAAATACACGCACACACCAATAAGTAATGCCGGACTGTTTGATAAACTGATTAAATTAATCAGTCGCTATGTCACGCCGAATCGTAGTTTGTTTAGCACACAAAATGACCAAGTTGACTTTCTCTCTCTTTTTCCATGTAAACCCTACAATTTAGCCCCCGGTTGGTTGGTTGGATATTAATTAATGAAATGGTACATAATGGAATAGAACGAAACGAAACGATTTACAATAGAATGGAATGTAATATAGTGAAAAGTTATTTTAAAGAGATAGAACAGTTCATAATGTAATATAGTGAAATATTGTTTAGAAGATAAATAGAATAGAATGGAATGTATAATAAATAACTATTATATCCCTTAGATTAAATGACTATTATAAATGATGGCGATTCTTCTTCTCCTTCCGAGCTTCTGCAAAATTTTCTTCTTCTTTCATTTCTTTTTAATCAACTTCTCTAACTCATCTCAACCACATTTTCAACTTTCATGCAACCTAA
The DNA here is from genome assembly GCA_025531925.1 of Erythroxylum plowmanianum. NCBI lineage: Eukaryota > Viridiplantae > Streptophyta > Magnoliopsida > Malpighiales > Erythroxylaceae > Erythroxylum > Erythroxylum plowmanianum. The sequence goes on along the minus strand of JANVCQ010000005.1, from coordinate 36,017,383 downwards.
CACATTCTAAAATAGATTAAAAACAAAGAATTAACACTAAACCATTACAAAAAAATACACGCAGAAATTGGAATTTACATGTATGAGAATTTGATTTTTGATGTTTAAGTTTAAACCTTGGATTTTTTATTTGATTTGTGTTGTTGAGTTGAAATTAAGCTAGAAGAATTGGTTTAAGTGTTTTATGTGTTAATTGAAGAAGATAGAAGTAAGAAAAATCTGGAAAAAATTACAGTAGAGAGAGGAAGTATATGTGAAGTTTCGGATTTTTGATGTTTGAAGTGTAAATTTGAATTTGACTTGTTTAGAGATTGTATTGGATATAGAAATGCAAAATAGATGATTTAGGAGTAAGTAAATTTGGAAATAATGAAAGAAAGAAGGAGAAAAGAAGAAGAGATGTTCAGTGAAGAAGAAGAGATGTTCGCGACTTTTATCAGATAGAGTCGCGATCGTGCGCGATTTGCGACTTTATCAGAAGCAAAAAAACGACATTGTTTTGCTTACTTAATACGTTCTGCTTCAGGAGCTAGAGTCACGATCATGCTAAAGCACGACCGTGATTTACAACTTTATTAGAAGCAAAACGACGTCGTTTTGCTTACTTAATACATTTTGCTTCAGAACCAAAATGATGTTGTTTGGTTTATAATTAATCGCACTTTATTTCTTTCTCCTCCAAAGATTTTTTCTTCCTCTTTTGACACTCTGCAACTTCTTCTTCTTCTTTCCTTTCTTTTAAACCAACTTCTCTAACTCATATTAACACCATTTTCGACTTCCACTAAACTTAAACCATTCAAAAACAAATCCAAAATCCATTACTTCTCATCGACACCAAAACCATAAAAAACATTCTCTCATCTTCTTCATTTTTGCGTTTTCTCCACTGCTGCATTTTTCTTTCATTTCTTTGCATATTTATTTTCTGCATTCTGCTTGTTTTCTTCCTCTAACTTTCATTTTCGATTCTTATTTTAGCTCAACACATTATTTAACAAATTAAAAACCATAATTAACACCAAATATCCAAAAACATCTCATATTCACTCTCACTACTGTAGACTTTGTTGAAACAAGTAAGTGGTTGTTAATTATGTTTTACTGTGTAAATGAATACATGCATGTGAGGTTTAGAGAAGTGTAGTTTCGGTGATGATAAAGTGAATGAGTAGAAAACAATGAAAAAATGCATCAGTTGAAAGTTGAAAGAGAAAACAAAATGCAGAAACTAGAATTTGCAAGTATAAGAATCGGAATTTGATGTTTAAATGTAAACCTTGGATGTTTGAATTGTTTTGCATTGTTGAGCTAAAATGAAGTTAGAAGAATAAATTTAAGTGTCATTTATGTTACGTGACGAAGATTGAAGAGAAGAAAAAAATTTGGATTTGTTACGATAGAGAGAGAGGAAGTGAAGTTTTGGATTTGTTATGGTTGAAGGATAAACTTGAATTTGATTTATTTAGAAATTGTATTGGAGTTAGAAATGCAATATAGATGATTTAGAAGTGAGTAATTAGGAAAAGAATGAAAAAGAAATGGAAGGAAAAGACGAAAATATACGGTGAAGAAGAGAAGGAAGTGCGATCTTGCTTCAGCACGATCGCGACCTCACTGTTGAAGATCGTGAATCACGATCGCGACTTCGCAGGCGTTGGAAGCATATTGCGGTCGTGTAGACGCACGATCATGACTTTTAACGTTTTTAAAGAAAGTTTGTTTTTGAACATCCTTTGGTATTTTTATTATAACTTCTTCATCCAATGTCCAAATGACTTGATTCTTGAACCATTAGATTCGAAATACATTGTTCTTCATCTCCACCAAAAATTATAGCTATCTGAATCAATTTAATTGTTGAATTTAAGATGAAATTGTTGCAAAGTACTAGAATATGATAACTGGTATTATTTCACTGAACATACTTTGGTATTTTGATTATATTTTGATCAGTATGTATCCAAATGGAATGATTCTTGTTTTAAATTGAACTAGAGATATATGGATACAAATTTTCTGAAGAGATCTAATTTTAATTCTATCTCTAAGAATTTCAGAATCTGACTTAAAGTTAAATACAAAGTATGGTTTTAGTTTATGAATAGTCTGAAATAATTGGAGTATAACTTTCAGATTTCTAAACCAAATTGTATGATCTTAGTGTCATTAGAAACTTAAGACATTGAAAAACAATTGTTTAGAAGAACGTATTGCCTAATTGTGTCATTTACCTTATCATAATGATGATGCAAAGTTGACCCAAAAGCATTTATTCTGAACATCCTTCAATCGTTTTGTTATAACATCTTCACCTGTGAGACTTGAACCATTGGACTTGTAACACACTAATCTACATCTCCACGAAATATCTTAGCCATGTGAAATCAATTGGGAGAGACCTAGAGAAAAAGCTGGGACTGGTCTGGTTGAGTGTGCATAGGTGTGACTGCCTCACACCCGTGACTTTTCTTCCTCACACCCATGAGTCCCTCACACCTGTGACTTTTTTCCTCACACCCGTGAGTCACTCACACCCATAACTTTTCTCCCTCATGCCCGTGAGTGTTAATTGCTAGAGTGGATTTAGTTGTCACATCATGACACTGTGCTCTCTAATAGTTTCTGTACCCTAGAGCATTTTGTAAATTGAATAGTGTTGCTTCTTTTGACCATAACTTCTTCTCTAGACCTCCAAATGACTTGATTCTTAAACCAATAGGTTTCTAACACATTATTCTACCTCTACATAAAAATTGGTATCATTCTGAATTGATTTTAAAAGGATTGATTGAATGAAAGTGAGGGAATTTTTTGGAATAGTATGAATTGGTATGATTCACAGAACATGCTTGGGTATTTCAATTATAACTTGATCTTGAAGTAAATCACTTGTTAATATAGAAATCCGATGTAATATGTAAACTACACAAGAAGGGGGGTTGAATTGTATAATTTTTTTGAAAATATTAATCTTTTGAGACTTCTTAAATTTCTTTACAGAATTCAAATGATTACTAAAACACTTTGCTAAAGTTGATAAGCAATGCAATCGCAAGTAATATTATCTACTCGTCTAACACAAGAAAATTAAAAGATAAGGGTTAGAGAATAGACGCTGCGATTTTATACTAGTTCACCTTAAATCTTGGGCTACGTCCAGTTCCTAGAGTTTTTCTGAGATTTCACTATACTCTTTAACTTTGCAAGTATTCTTTCAACACGTAGTGCTTCTTCAGGTCTCTCTCACAAAGTATTCTTTATCATCCATGTTAACCTCTCCAGGCTCTTGCCTTCCTTTTTCTCTCTAAAAAAAGCATTTTTGAGCTTTCACGTTATAGATGTATTTGCTCACTTTTTTTGTACTTTGAATACATAATTTTTGCTAATATAAAAAACATTCAAGAGTAATTCTTTATCTGTATGTAGTTTTCGACTAAAACTAATATTTATAGCCTAAGTTTTCAACTGTCTTCTTGATAACTACTTGAATATTCTAAAAACAGTTATTAGTTGAGTCCTGTAACTAACTCCAACTAATTAACAGACTGACATTCTAGAATATCTTCCTTTTGTATCATCTGGAACAACTTTTCTTCTGTTACTACATTTCGTCTGTTACTCCGCTTCGTCTTATGCTACGTCTTATGCTTCGACATTGTCTTATGCTTCATCTTATGTTACGCTTCGTCTTATGTTGCACTTCGTCTTATATTGCTGTGCTTCGTCTGATGCTGCGCTTTGTCTTATGCTGTGCTTCATCTTATATTGCTGCGTTTTGTCTTATGTTGCGCTTCGTCTTATATTGTTGTGCTTCGTCTTATATTGCTGTGCTTTGTCTTATACTGCGTCTTATGTTGCGTAAGTGTTACTTACATTTATCTGCACACTTAACAAACCCATCAAAACAGTTCACATATTTCTAAGATTATTATTATTTGATTGTCATCAAAATAAGTAGAAGTGAAGTCCTCTTGACTTAACAATCTCCCCCTTTTTGATGATAACAAATAATCATAATTTTAGAAGATAAAATGAAATTTATAGATGAATAGTATCGAGACGAATAATAAACCAAAGAAAAATATAAGAAAAGAATTGCTTACAAGACATACAATGCTTTCTATCTATTCTTCTTGTTCTCCTCTATATCTCCTTCTCGTTTTCTATCTATATCTCCTTCTCCCCCTATTTGTTATTAATAAAAAAAATTGCTCATCGTAGACGCTTCAGAACTTCAGAAAACATACATTGCATGCCAGTGCGGATCGCCTTGAGGTCTTGTTCAATAGTAACTATTGGGCCCCAAAATTTTTATTTTATTTTATTAAGCACGATTTAAATTATTTTGAGGTTTTTGTGGATTAGTTATTTTGGAGCAATTAGCATGCCAATGTTAGGAGGATTTATTGCTTGAATTGATGGAATTAAAGTATAAATGTAGTAAGAATGCATGAGGGGCAATCTTGGTAGATCACTTAAGTTTAAAGGTTATAAGGCATAAGTAGGAGGGCATAAGGGTCATCTTATAATCATTAAGAGTGTAAGTTAGAAGAAGAAGATTTTGGCTTGTTTGAGCAGAGGAAAGCATTGTGGAAGAGAGGAAGAAGAAGAAAAAAAGAGAAAAGCTAAAGGTTTTTGAAAATCTTGAAGAGTTTGAAGAATTTGGAGATTAAGCAAGTAAGTTATGCTTTAAATAGCATGAATATGGTTAAATGAAGTTGATATGTGTAGGGTGTTGTTAATGAATGATGTATGAAAATGTTTTAATCTTTTAGGGTTAAGGATCAAAGATAGATGTTGATGTTTTTGTTTATGATATTGTGTTGAAATGAGCTTGGAAATGAAGTAGAAGAGTTGGTTTAGGGTTTACATTAGTTATATTTGAAAGATAGGGAGTATATAGATGAAGAATGTCAAAAAAATATCTTTGGAATGACCAACAAACTAGCCGCGGCGAAATCCATTTTTCTGCACAGACATGTCTTGATATTTTGGGCATAACTTTTGCTGTAGATGTCCAAATTGAGTTATTTTTGATTTGGTGTAAACTAGAGACATAGGGATACAAGTTTTGTGAAGAAATAAAGTTTAAATTCAGTCTCTAAGGACATCCAATTTTGGAAGAAATTTGAGAGTAGAATATTGTTTCAAGTATAAGAGCAATCCAAAAATGTTTGGAGCATAACTTTCGCATTATTGAACCAAATTGAATGATTTTGGTGTCCTTGGGAACTTAAGACAGTGGGGAATATGTTTCTAGAAGGAAGTGTTATCAAATTTATTCATTTACCTGATCATAATGATCAAGGAAAAGTTGACCTGAAAAATAGGGATTTTGAAAGGATTATAGTTCAATTTTAGTATTTTGATTATTGAAGCCTTATGAATTTATTTTAAATGTTGCTTAA
>JANVCQ010000005.1:35973437-35988781 GCA_025531925.1 Erythroxylum plowmanianum | reverse complement strand
ACATAACTCTTTCTTCTAGAAAAAGTGTTCTCTCTTGTCTTAAGTTTCCAATGACACCAAAATCAATCCATTTGGTTCAGAAATCTGAAAGTTAGGGCTCAAACATTTCAGACTGTTGTTAAATTGAAACAGTACACTATAGTCAACTTCCATCCAAAATTTGGAAGTCTTAGAGACTGAAACAAATTTCAACTTCTTCATACCATTTGTAGCTCCATGTCTCTAGTTTATCTTGAAACAAGAATCATCTTATTCAAAGCTCTACTGATCCAGAAGTCATCAAAATACTGAAGCATATTCAGTAAAATATGCAATTCCTACTCTTCCAATCGATACCCTTACTTGATTTAATACATATTTTTCAAATCAACACCAAAATCTATAAACTTTAATGGATATGTAAAAAGAAAATTTTTAGGAATCTAAGCATTCAAGAATCACTTCATTTGGAGGTCGGATAGCAAAATTATGGCCGAAAGAATCAAACAAGATTTGGTCCTCACTCATATTGGACTTGTCTCGGGACAAATGGCATAAATTTCACTAGAGATGTGGGATTAAGATTTTCTTAGGAAAATTTCAAAGTTAACTTTGAGATATAAAACTTTGAAGAAGACTTTAAGTTCAGATTTTATCATCTGAAGGGTCAAAAGGGGCCAGAAAGTAGGTACAGATGAAAAGCAGACTCATGGAAAAAGACAGAATAAGTGGAAAAATTTCTATAACTTTCCCTATAGATATTGAATTAAGGTGTTATTTATATGGTTCAAAAGAGAACTTCAAGATATACAAATTTTATGAAGACCATAAAGATAGATTCTATCTTTTGAGGGGTAAAAAATTGAACAAAAGATAAGTACAGATGAAGTCAAATGAAAAAGCAGACGAATGAAAAAAATAGAAGTTGGAAAATTGCTATAACTTTCCCTAAAGATATCAGATTAAGGTTTTCTTTATATGTTTCGAAAGAGGATTTCAAGATCTACAACTTTTATGGATACCTCAAAGATAGATTCTATCTTTTCTAGGGTCAAAAATGGAACAGAAGATAGGTATAGGTGAAAAGCAGACCAATGGGAAAAAGACAAATGAAGTGGGAAAATTGCTATAACTTTCCCTAATGATATTGGATTAGCGTGTTCTTTATATGGTTAGAAAGAGGACTTCAAGATATACAACTTTTATGAAGATCTCAAAGACAGATTTTATCGTTTGAAGAGTCAAAAATGGAATAGAAAATAGGCCAGGTGAAAAAAATAGAAGAAGCAAAACATAAAAGAAGATGATGTCATCAGAGAAGAAACAAAAAGGCAAAAGAAGCAAAACACAGAAGAAGATGACGTCATCACAGAAGAAGCAAAACACAGAAAAAGCAAAATACAAAAGAAGATGACGTCATCACAGAAGAAGCATAAAAGAAGATGACATCATCACAGAAGAAGCAAAACACAGACGAATCAAAACACAGAAGAAGATGACATCATCACAGAAGAAACACAGAAGAAGCAAAACACGGATGAAGCAAAACATAGAAGAAGATAACGTCATCATAGAAGAAACAGAGAAGAAGATGGCATCATCACAAAAGAAGCAAAAAGACAGAAGAAGCAAAATACAAATGAAGCAAAACACAGAAGAAGATGATGTCATCACAAAAGAAACACAGAAGAATATGACATCATCACAAAAGAAGCAAAAGATAGAAGAAGCAAAACATAGAAGAAGCAAAACATAGAAGATACAAAACATAGAAGAAGCGAAAAGATAGAAGATACATCTTCCTTTACAAGGACCATAACTTTCAGCCTAGAAGTTCAAAAATTTCATACTATATATCATTGGAAAGATAAAAGAAAGTTCTACAACGTTCTAGAAGAAACTTTCTCTAATCTAGCCTAGATCGATCTATAATTGTCCTCGAATTAAGAACACGAATTTACATTCATCCAATATACTTCATCCAATTCTCAATTTCATGATAAATTTTGAGATTCTTAAAGACAGAATTTAAATTTGATTTCTTTATAATAAATGTAGCCATATGTTTCTAGTTTAATCCAAATCAAGAATCATCTCGTTTTGATAACTAGAGAAAAAGTTGTAGCTAAAATACTGAAGCATCATCTCGTGAACATTTTCTAGATCAACCACCCATTTTGTTTCACAATCTTTCCTTAACACAAATCATATTAAGATTACTTGTTATAGTTCATTTACTCCTCATTCTCAACTCCATTTCAAATCAATATCATCTATAAAGAAATTTATAATCTATGATTAGTCATGAACACCAATGATAGAACATACACATATATACATATTTTTCATCAACTTACTACACAAATTCAACTTCATTTTTGCTTTCATTCTACTTATAACTTTCACCTTAATTCTTCTCACTTCAAAATCTTTTATCCATAAAAACACCAAAGCAAGACATGAATCTATCCACATTTCTCATTCGCTATTTTACTCTTGTCTATCATTTCTAATTCAAAATTTTTCATCATTTATTCTTTACTCATGACTAATCACCAAAATTTCTCATTAACAGCTATAACTTCTATGAAACGTTCGGGGACCAACAATAGCAGCTTGGTTTGACTGAATATTCTACTCTATTCTATTCATGGCTTGAGAGTTAGCTTGAGCACTTCGATCCATCTTGCTCATAAGTTAAGAAAATATATCTTCAAGCCAATCCACTTTTTTCTCCCACGGGGAAGGGAATTGTTGTTATGTAGACAATGAAGGAGGTAAGTACTACTATTTTAGTGGTGCTTGGAACCCAGGTGATCCCATTGATTTTATAGCCCCTGGGTTTTTCCATGAGAAGTTCGAATGAAACTTCCAACCTTCATTGTAAGTGTTCGAGAAAGGATCAAATCTCTAACCTTATCTACCATTGTTCATATAGTTCACCTCTTCCTCTATCACTATTGCCTCAATGTTCATACAACCAGCTGTTATATGCCAAAATCTACCATCAAGAGCGCAAGGATCCCAATTAGACTTGTTGTCGTTCGCCAACAAATTCAACTTCTTTAATCTTGGCAACTTGGTAGGCCATGTTAGATTTAGATCCCACTTCATTCAGAGTAACAACTTTGCTTCTAGTCACCTTACAATGTGAATTTTTCGCAACCTTTTTCAAAATATTCCATAATTTTTGGGAACTTAGGTCACTAATATTCCCACCAGTGTTCAAATCCATAAGAGTGTGGTTGTGATCAGTGAGACCATAGTAAAAGAACTGAGTTAACGAGTAAGTGTCAAATCTATAATGAGGGCATTAGTTAAGGAGATCATTAAACCGTTCCCAAACTTCATGAAAATTTTCCCCTTCATTCTGCAAGAACTAATGTATCGTCTTCCTGAGTTCGAGAGTTTTGTAGACTAGGCTACCACTTCATCATGAAAGTTGCCATTACCTTGTCCCAAGTACTAATGAATTCTACCTCCAAACTTAAAAACCAATTTCTTGCATATCCCTTCATGCAATAAGAGAAACACCTTAGCTTTAACTCATCCTCAAACAATACGTACAATGGAAAAGTTTGAACTGTCACATAGAAATCTATCATGAAGGCTAGGGTGTCTTCACTAGGCATCCTATTAAATTGTGGCAACATCGACAAATGAATATGTCAAGTTTTATAGATTGGGTTACTAATATTCCCACCAGTGTTCAAATCCACAAGAGTGTGGTTGTGATCAGTGAGACCATAGTAAAAGAATTGAGTTAATGAGTAAGTGTCAAATCTATAATGAGGGCATTAGTTAAGGAGATCATTAAACTATTCCCATACTTCATGAAAATTATCCCCTTCATTCTGCAAGAACCAATGTATCATCTATTTGAGTTCGAGAGTTTTGTATACTGGGTATCACTTCATCATGAAAATTGTCATTACCTTGTTCCAAGTATTAATGAAATATACCTCCAAACTCAATAACCAATTTCTTGCAAATCCCTTCATGAAATAAGAAAAACACCTTAGCTTTAACTCATCCTCAAACAATACATACAATGGAAAAGTTTGAACTGTCACATAGAAATCTCTTATGAAGGCTAGGGCGTCTTCACTAGGCATCCTATTAAATTGTAGCAACATCGACAAATGAATATGCTTTAGCTCATAATTCCTTGCTCCTACAATTAATCAAATGTAAGAGGGGTTGCCCGCAATAAATGGAATTTGAAAGTCTCCAATTCTCCTTATTACCATATAACAACAACCAGTTCAACTAGATTCCCTTCATGGAATTGCTCATTCCCTATATCTTGTTCCTCATGCAGAATCAGATTTTGATTGTTATTTGCCATCCTTCTTCTTCTTTGAGCATTGTTCCTTCTACAAGTCCGTTCAATTTCAGGATTTAGCTTAATAAGCTGATTGTTATTCAAGTTTCTTGAATGCCTTAAGTGCATGCAAATCCTGAAATTAAACAAAGATAAAGGGTTCAAATTTAATTGATGGAAGAAAACTTCAGGTAAAAAAAACTAGAATTAATGGTACCAAATATAAACTAGTTCCCGGCAACGGTGCAAAAACCTTGGTCGACAAAATCTACAAGTGCATAGAGTCATTCCTAGTACCTACAAATCGAGTATTCCAAGGTTGTCTCCCCTAAGAACTAAAACACTCACCACTGAATTAATCCTAATTGCTTTAACAAAATTGACAATAAACTTAAAAGATGGTTGGATTTGGGTAGATAATAAATTATAAATACTAGAAAATAACAAACAAATATAACTTGATGTTTCAAACTTAGGGCTTGGGGTTCACCAACTCAAAAGATTGATTAATACATTATAAAATTAATTGAATGCTAGGTTATAATAGCAATTGCACAACTTTACTCATATCTTCTCTCAAGATATATAAGAATGTCTAACTAGTTGATTACCATCTCTCAATGTGCAAACTAACTAGTTAAATCCATGAAGAACAAGCAACCTCAAGTTATCATACTAGCTTAGGATATCTCTATCTCTAGGTCTAATGTGTTTATCTTCCTAGTGTATAAACCATACTTTACCTCTTAGTTCATCATATGATTCCTAAGATTGCATCTATGGAGATCAAGCATAGAGACAGTGAAATGCAAGAGATATAAATATAACCCAAGAACTTTCATTTAATACCAATCATTCTATAAAATACAAATCAATCCCCCAAATAAGTTACATCCCTCACCCTAAATGAGGCTTAGTTCTAGAACATGATAATAGAAGCCATACACATAAAGATGCTCAACATTCAAGAAAGAGTAGAGAAAGAAGGTAGAGAGAACACAAAACAAGATTGCTCCCAATGCTTGAATTAATTCTCCAAATCTCCTTCTCTTCCTCTTTTTTGGTGCCTCCTTAAGATCATTCCTCATTTTTAGTGTCTAGTCTCCTAATTAGGTCTTCAAAATAAGTATTTATAGTGTCTTGGGTTCAAAGAAACCTAGTTTTTGTTAAACAGGGGAAGGCAGCGGAAGTGAAGTTGGCAGACAATGTTTGTTAAATAGACATTATATCCATTTAGTGGACCTTCTCGGGGCTCTGGAGTATAATTGGCCAGGCAATGTCCGTTAGGCAGACATGATGTCCTTTAAACGGACATACACTTGTCATTTACAAAATGCGCAACTTTGACCCTTCATTCAACATAATCTCTCCTTGGAGTCTTCATGGAAATTGTAGAACTCAGAGTCCTCTTCGAAAGCATCCTTAAATAACCTTTACCCATCATCCACAATGAAAGTTATGCCTTTTCCCCCGAAATCTATCCACTTGCACCTATAAAGCAATAAAGTTGAAATATGTGAGAACTAACTAAATAAAGCTTCAAATTCACATAGAGATAAGTCAAATTAGTTCCAATTCATCCCAAAATCATATAAGAATAAATTGAATTATCACCAGTCATTACTATGTGAGTTGTTTTGATTCTCTACATAAACTGGTTGAACATGGATTTGAGTTTACACATTTTACATTCTTTTCTATCCTCTCTATTTTAAGTTTCCAATAAGATCTTCTCATTTTAGGCTCATGCCATTACCAAGGTTTTGACATTCTCTTTAATTTGGCATAGTTCAAGTCCATAAGTTCCTCTTGTAATTTTTAGGTTGCCTCCAAGGTTTGGCCTTTATGATACCAAATGCTTTGCAGAATCATGTCTCGTATGTTAGCTCACAATGATTACATTAGAACTAAACAATAAAAGGAATTAAGAAAGAAAGTATAAAGAGAGAATCTAAATAAACAATAAAATGTATTATGTTATTACTTGAAAAGAGTATTCCTTCACAATGGTTACATGTTCTAAAAAATAGAAACTGACCATTAAACAAAGGACACATGGTGAGGGTTGTCGTTCACTACATAATAACTAAATGATGCACTTGGGATACATGGCTTTTATGGCATGTTTGTTTCTTCATACGTAATAGGTTCTAGTTGAAGGAGCATCTTCTTTGTTGAGTCATCAAGATCAAGTTTTAAGGCGATGGGGCAAGGATGATTAGTAAGTACTATAAATCAAAGATCGTAGTATTCGAGTGAATAATAATTGTTAACATTTTTTCTCGCATTGATTTTAATGTATTAATGTGCATTACAATGGATGGACTTGACATCGAAGCTCAGTTTAAAACAAAACACAAATTTATTTATTTGATTAATTTTTTAGACAAAAGGGAAATTTAACTTAACATTTGCATCACAATACTAATTAGACCTTATCATTTGAAATTATTCAAAATGAACCCTAACATTTTTTAAACTTTCAAGTTAAACTCTCAATAGATAGAAAAATAAACAGAGTCCTTTCTTCGTCAATTTTTTCTTGGAGGACATGAAAGGAATATATTATTTTATTGTACTTATATGAGCTCTATAGTAGCTCTCGAAGATCCAACTTAAAAAAATTAGTTAATTTTAATATCACTATAATTATTTTATTTAACTTTAATTAAAACTACTTAGGTTAATATAATAAATCCTTGTAACATAAAATTGTCAAATTATTTAAGGTTTGAACCCTTAATTTATCTACATTTGCTTCACCCTCTTCATCATCTCCCTTATCCTAGTCATCCAAAAATCACATCTAATTTCCTCTTTTTACAACCTTTCTTTAGAAACAATGTGATCTTGTTTTACCCAGTTTAATCCCTTATTGAGAAAACTTTTTTCTAAACTAAAGGTGTGGTATTAATGGTAGCTATATAGATTTGAAGTTCATCCTTAACTTGTTCCTATATTTATCAATCATCTTTAGGTATTTTTAAAGACTTAGGTATAGGGTTCCAATCATCCATATTTCACCTTTAATTTTGCATCTAATAAAGCCTATCAAACTCAATTGTAGATATTATCAGGATCTAAAACAAAAAAAGATGATAAAGATGAAAAACAAAAATAAAAAATTCCAATAAGGATTGCTATTGCTTGTATTTGAAAATTCAAAATGCCCCGCTTGTAGAAAAATCATTAAGGACATAAATTAGTTGTCTTTTATTTAAAACCAAGATTTTAAAAACTGGACCGAATCATTCGATCCAATTGGAAAAAAATTTGAATCGGTCAGTGACCTGGTTCGGTTTTACCTAATAACCTCTTTGTATAAAACCGGCCTGTTCAACATTTTCGGTCGGACTAGATGGTCGGGTCCGATCTGATTGGTTTTAAAACATTGGTTTACAGGAAGGAATTGCCCGCAGCCATCGATGTATGCAATGCTATTATCTTTTCAGCCCAACAATACCCAGCAATCAACTCCTTATTTTTCCCATCACGTGACAAAGTTATGATCTTCAAGTCTCACACTTTGCACTTTCTCTATTTGAGGTAATTCGGGATAAGGCCTAAGTTAGTTATCACTCACATTTATTGTCTTCCCTATCTTCAAACTCTTAATCTCTACTGAGTTCCTGCACTCTTGAAAAATATCCAATATTTCTTCACCCTTTTCCTCCTCGTTTAATTTCTCCAATCTAATAAGTAAAGGTGAAAGGTTGGTCTTAACAACAATTAGGAACTCAATACTAACCTTCGAGCTAAATAATATATCCATGTTTCCTTTAATCTCCTTCTATACTTCTTCTACATTGTCAATCCCTTGAGAAGTCTTCTTAGGATTCTCAAGATCCTCTCCATTTCTTAAGTTTACTGCTTTAACATTCCTTAGATTCACCTTGGGTTGAGATGGTTACATCTCTTTGCTTTGAGATTCTAGGCGACTGATGGCTACCATCAGCTAACCCATTTGGCTTACCAAAATCTAGTTTCTAGACATTGTACCTTGCTGAACTTGCATTACTCCTACTAAAATTGCATAGTATTAGTAGTAAGAGACATAACTAAGTCTTCTAGAGATGTACCTGAGTTGGAATAGACAGCTTTTCGTCTATTCAAGAATTGTTATGCATCTTGCAACCCATCAAGGAAGTAGTTTTACTGGCCATCCCATCCATAAATAAAATTCTTATGATTGCTCAAAGTTAGCTATAAAATTAGGAATATGGGTTATAGAGAAAATTTTCACCAATAGCATTAATAATATCCAGCAGTGACATACTCCCTTCACTGTGTCTTCTTTATACACAAACATAAAAGAAACGTGAAAAGATAAAGAAATAAATGTAAAAAACAATTATGAAGAAATATATACAAAACATCAATTAAAATTAAGAACAAAAACTAAAGCACCACACTCCTCTATAACGACGCCAAAATTTGTAGCACATCGTAACACTATACAAAATAACTAAACTTAAAACTATAGCTAGTGACAAGTCTAGGTCGATCCTACAGAGAGTGTGTGTAAAGCTTTCAAAATGAAAAGAATTGGTGTTTAAGTTATTGGGGGGAGGGGTTTGTTAGTTTTTAAATAACAAAATACAATGAAATTAAACTAACAAAAGCAAATTAAAGTAAACATTCAAAAAGTGATAAAAATGATGAATCTATTATAGATTCGATCTTCGGTTCTCAACCTACACATGAATAAACATATTTCATTGTTTTGTTATTCTTATACCTCTCCTAAAAACTATTGATCGTAGATTAATAACAAGCTTTGTTAATCTCGATTTTCCCTTAGATCATGTATAATTAAAACAAGATCTTTAATTAAATCTAGCTATTGAACAACCTAGAATAAGCTCTATAGATTTAGTCAAACAACCGAATTATGAATAATTAAAATAGACCAATCTAGGCAACAAGTATATAAGATTGGGTCATTTAACCTAGCATAAGTTATCCATAGTGGTTCAAAACCATTAGTTGCCACAAATGAATCCAAACACAACTATTATTTATTGTATTTAAGATTCTAGCAATGGGTTCATATACCAACAATAACAAGAATGAGAATAACGATTATCCATACATGAATACCCAAATCTATTAAGCAAAGGATAACCTAAACAATTCCTAGAGAGAGATAGAACAACAAACACAATGTAGATATGCCCAAAACGTGTCTTCAGCTTTGATTTTACCTCCAAACCCAGTTGGTGAAGCTTAACCATCCATAGGTCTCCAAAATATGTGTGCTCTACCCTTCATTTCTATCCCAAAATGATTCATCTCTCTTTTGCTATCAAAATGTTTTACTTATACAAAAAAATTAGGTTTCAAGGCCTATACACCATTTAATATATGGTCATGTATCAAACCATATAAGTCAAAACAATGTGAACCATATGAAGATACGAAGTTGGATACATAGTCATGTATCCAATTGTGTAAATCCAAAATTTTCCTCCAAGTGTTTACACGGTCGTGTATCTTCTAGTTCTTCCTAAAATGATGTGCTTCTTGTAATTTCTTATCCAATACACCTTAATATATTTCCTTCTTGTTCCATAAGGGTAATTGAGATTGAACATCAAAATTTTCACTCAAGGAATGTGCTCTTAACTCATTTTAGATTTTATATTTCCAAATTGTACCTAAAATCAAACATGAACTAAAATGAGTATCTTAAGCCTTTCGTAACAATAATCACTAAATGTTAAGAAGTGAATGTATAAAAAAGTAAGCACACATCACACATCAATCTCACTTAGGTCTTTTTAAGTAAGACTTAGCCTTCCCAAGTGATCATCAGCCACTTAACTTATTTTCAGATGCCTCAAGAACCTCTTAAAGTTTAACTCACACATAAGTAAGAATACTACAAAAGTATTGGATAAACATAGAAATTAATAAACACATAATGGTTATGGTAAAAACCAATCTTTATTACGTCCCCAAAAGTATACAAATGAATGCTCTCTTAATGTTTTCCCTTCTCAACTATCTCTCTTCTCTTCTAGAGCAAGGCTTAAATAAGTTATTTATAGGCATCTTTAGCTTTATAATTTAGAATCCCAATTGAATTCAACTAACTAGATCATCGCTATCCTTATCAGATTACATCACACTAACCAATTAGATGACATCCTCATCTAAATAGTACTCTATCTGATAGTATTTATTTACATCATAACTACTAAGATAAGAGACTACATTTAATTAAGAAAGATAAATCCATATCTATGAAGAACTCCACTATCTTCAAATGATCCTCTCATATGGTTTTTATATTTTAGAGCTAACGTATATCTATTGTGATCTTATCTACCACATCTTTCAAGATCTCCCCTTGATCTTTATCTATTGTTGATGAGTCATCCAATCTTAAAGCCTTTTATAGTGTACTAGTCTAGTCCAATGCTTACCCATATCAAGTCTATTAATCATTATTTTTCTATTTGAGCACACGATAAGTTCTTTGAGCTCTTACAGGCCTCCTTTATGCATATTATCCAACTAACTTTCAACTTAAAGTCCATCTTAAGCTATCTTTTAGTCTCACACCTGAATCTTACATCTCATCGAAGATTTCTGCTAATGTACACCAATATATGCCAATTCATCAACAGTGCTCATTTTCCTTGTCTACCTACAAGTATTTTCCTATTTCCATCACCCCGAGTGTCAAACATTGGTCAAGGCTTCTCAATGCTCACATAATTCTGCAATTAGGATTTAAGGGTCTAACAAACCACCCCTATCAAAAGAATTCGACAACCTCGTTGAAATAATGTATGGACATTCCCCTTAATATAGTTCCCTTAAAGATTCCTTAGCCATTAGCAGATCTCTAATGTACCATATTCCCTCTTTGGTAGGTTATCTTTTGCTCGAACGCTTCTTTATAAGGCTCATTATGCCGAACATAACATAAAACTGAGATGAGGAGGAAGTGACCTCTTCGTCCACTTGAGGAATTAACCCTATGAGTTCCTCTTTTATGTTAACAATCTCTGTCAGATTGTTGTCACCCACTATATCGAAATATAGCTCTGATACCAATTGTTACAAAGGTTTTTCTAAAAACCAAACTTATACTAGAAGTTGAACCTACTCCTTTACATGTTAATCTCACTTAGGTCTACTTAAGCAAGACTTTGCCTTCCCACATGAGTGTGAACCTATTAACTTATTCTCAAATGCCTCATAAACCTTGTAGTGTTTAACTTACAATAATAAACATAAAAAAGTTGCAATAAAAACCAAACTTTATTGATTCCCAAAATGTATACCAATGAATGCTCTCTCAATATGTTCCTTTACCACCTATCTCTATTCTCTTCTAGATCAAGGCTCAAATAAGGTATTTATAGGCATGTTTGGCTTTATAATTCAGAATCCTAATTTAACTAAACTAACTAAATCATCTCAATCCTTATCATATTACATCACCTGACCAATTAAATGAAATCCTCTTCCAAATAGCACTCTATCTGATATTATAACTAACAAGATAAGAGATTACATTTAATTAGGAAAGATACACCCATATCCATAAAGAACTCTACTATCTTCAAATGATCCTCTCATATGGTCTTTATCTTGTAAAGCTAATGTATATCTACTATGATCTTATCTACCACATTATTTAAGATCTTCCCTTGATCTCTGTCTATTGATTATGAGTCATCCAAGCCTAAAGCCTTTTATAGCATACTAGTCTAGTATAATGCTTACCTATGTCAAGTCAATTAGTCATGGTCCATCTATTTAAGTACACATTAAGTTCTTAGAGCTCTCATAAGTCCCCGTTATGCATGTGATCCAACTAACTTTCAACTAAAGGTCCATTTTAAGCTATCTTTTGGTCCTATATCTAAATCTTACATCTCGTCAAAGATTTCTATCAATGTTCACCATTGCATGCCAACTTATTGACAATGCTAATTTTCCTTATCTACTCATAAATATTTGCTTAGTTCCATTACCTCGAGTGTCAAACATTGGTCAACACTCCCCAATGCTCATATAATTCCACAATTAGAACTTAAAAGTCTAATAAACTACGCCCACTAAAAGAATTTTATACCCTCATTAAAATATTTCATGGACACTCCTTCAAATGTGGTTCCTTCAAAGACTCCTTAGTCATTAGCACATCTCTAACGTACCTTATTCCCTCTCCATCGGGTTTATCCTTACTTTTTTTTAAACGCTGGTTCACAAGGCTTATTAGATCGAACATAGCATAAAATTAAGATTAGTAAAAAGTGATCTCTTCTTTCCCTTAAGAATTAGCCCTATGAATGCCTCCACTCTATTGACACATTCCATTAGATTACTGCCTCTTGATATATCGAAATGTTGTTCTGATACCAGTTATTACAAAGATTTTCCTAGATATTAAACTTATAGAACAAATTGGGCCTACGCCTTTATATGATAATCTCCCTTAGGCCTATTTAAGCGAGACTCAGTCCTCCCACGTGATCTTCGACCAACTAACTTATTCTTGAATGCCTTATGATAAGTGCAAATTGCATCATCTTTTATGGCATAGTTTTATATTTGTTTATCCATGAATCTAATCATTTAGTATGTGTTTAGGTTAGAATTGTGTTAGTATGTTAATTATTTGTGTTTTAAGTGTTTTATGGGTTAGTATAAGCTTTTGAGTTTAAATACTATGTTTTTTAGGAACTTTAATGTGTTCGTTAGTGTTTCAGGGTCAATATCAAAGAATGAAGGAGTTTCAGAAGAAATTTAGGTTGAAACAACATCCCACGATCATGGCCTATCATGAAAAAAGGCTTAGATATAGGCCACGATTGTGGCCTACGTCAGGTAGATACGCAGACACTCAAGAACATCAAGTTTCGAGGGATTTTTGATACCTTTTGGACCCTGGAAAAATCCTATGGTTACCTAAAACACAAGAGGATATTTAAAGAGCAAGAAAAGAGGTAGAAAGAGAGCTTTACATTTAGCCACTCTTGGAAACCCTAAAGAGGGAGAAAAAGAAGATAGAGAGAGAAGAAGAAAAGGAAGAAGGAGTAAGAAGAAGTGGATCCCAATGTTGCCGCCTTCCTAATTTTTCCAACTTAAGTTCCATTTTCTCTTCAATTCCTTTTTCATTTAAATGTATAAAGTTAAGATGGATCATACGGAAATGGATTTCGGATTGTTAATAATGTTCTAAACTCTCCTTTGGGATTTTACTTTGAGTTAATGTTGATTTATTTTTTTTATGTTTATTGGTTTGGGTGTTGTGCTTGATTAATGTACTTGCATGTTTCGGTAACAAACTGAGCAGGTGAGCCAGATAAAAATGATTAGATCAAATTAATAAGAGTTAGGCGATCTAATTGACCACTTAGTCAATCTAGTTGGTAATTTCATAGGGATAGATCTCATGCAAGACACGATTGTTTATTAGAAAGCTTTAGAAATAATTAGAATTATGGGTAATTTGTCAATGAAGAGATTACAAGTTCCATAATTTGATTAGGGTTTACAATTTAGCTTTAATGGTTATAACTCAAGAGATAGTAATCAACCTTATGATCATCTAGAAATGACATCCCATAAACACATAAATGACTAGATTAGCATTAATGATAGGTAAATCCCCTCTCTCATAACTTGATTAACTATTGGACCCTACTTTCGGAGCCCAATATCCGGAGTCATAAACCTTGAGCTTCTAAACCTGTAGGGTTATTCCAAAGAACCCTCTTTGGTTGTCTTCTCGCAAGAGTGGTGTGCCCACACTAGTCAGTCACCAAATTTATAATTGAATTCTTCAAAAAAATTGTTGCTCCACATCTCTAGTTTAATTTGAAGTAAGAACTATCTCAATTGGAACTCCATAGAAGAAGTTACGCTTAAAAATCCAAAGTGTGTTCATACCCCAATCATGCTCTCCCAACCGACCTCTCACTTTCTTTCGATCAAACTTTTTCAAATAAGTACAAAAGAATATAAATTTTTATGGAGAGATATCTAAATGTCTTAGGAATCTATTTCTTCAAGAATCACTTCATTTGGAGGTCAGATGAGGAAGTTATGACCAAAAGAATCCAACATGTTTGTGCCCTAAATCATTTTGTACCTGTCTTGGCGCAATTGCAATAACTTTTTCTACATACGTTGGATTGAGTTCGTTCTTATACTATTTAAAATTAACCTTCTATATCTACAACTTTCATGAAGACTACAAAGCAATATTTTTCCATTTAGGAGGTAAAAAATTGTAATTTACTGAAGCTGTCCCATAAATGTCCTTTTAACAGACATCCATGTTCGTTTAATGGACATTGTCGGGGTTGGAAACCATATTTGGCCAAGAAGGTCCGTTTAATGGACATGGATGTCTGTTAAATGGACATTGGTGAGGTTGAGGGTCATTTTCTGACCCGAGAAAGTCCGTTTAACTGACCTAAAGTCCGTCTAACGGACATAGGGGTTCCCCAAACCCCTCCAAAGCCTCTCCAATGCTTTCTACATCCAATATAACCTCATATTCATTCATAATCTTCCCAAATTCTCTTCTTCCAATATAATATCACTTCTAAAACATTCAATTACCAATTTAGGTGAGTCAAACTCCAAAAATTCAACTAAATGACTCACCATAAACACAAACTCTCATCATTCACCATGATTGTCATGTTTAAACTTCCTATGCAGCATCATCACTTGTAATGCTCATATCTCTTGACTCCCATACCCAAAATTTACAAAATTTATAGCATTGGAAAGCTAAGAGGATAAGCTACAACTTTCCTGAAGACAACTTGGTCTAGTTCTACCTAAATCAATAAAATTTTCCTTTTGAATCCAGAACACAGTTCTTACCCTTATGAAAAACTCTAAAATTGTCCCATTTTCACTTCGTCTATGCAACATCATTTTATAACCCTTTAAATTCTAGCTTTTCTTCATCCACTCTTAAATCTCAACTCATTTGACTTGTCACATTTAGCTACATCTCATCATTCATAATTCCTATGTGTCTTTTCCATAACATCTCACTGAT
>JANVCQ010000005.1:35940952-35964846 GCA_025531925.1 Erythroxylum plowmanianum | reverse complement strand
TATCAATCAACAATAAACAGAGGACAGAGGAGAAGAAAAAAAAAAGCAAAAAAAAAAGGCCGCTGGATTAAATGGACGATAGGGATCGATTCCGTCGTCGTCCATCCGATTCACTCTTAGTATATATACTTAATGAATTTATTGCTATTCTCTTCTCTGTCTATTTTTTCTTCAGTCTCCAGTCTCGTCTCATAGGCAACTCGACACTGCACTACCCATAACAATCGCATAACATCCAGCCTTTAGTGTTATGACGAGGGCTTCTTTGTGCCGTTGTAGATAAAACTCACAGAAATTAGGTTATATTCATTCAAGGCCAAGAGTCTTAGCGGATCATCGTCTCCTTTGAGTTTTTGGTGGGTGCTTTTTTTTTCTTTTTTCTTTGCAGATCCCATTAAGTGTGTAGATCTCCCTGCTTGAATGTGCTAGGACTTTCATATGCCATCCAAAATGTAGCAGATCAGATTACAGTTTCTTGGGATTAAAGCACCAGACGTCCTTTTTTTATGACATCATTGTTTCTTTCTCATCTTAATATTATACCATCCTATATCTATCAACACATACTCTGTGATCTTTGATTATAGCTATTATTAATTGAATAGTTTAATTTATATCTTATTTGCAGGTGAAAGCATACTGGGTATGATTCAATTTAGCTCATGTAAAGTCTGCAGGGTCTGTCTATCTGCAAGCTTGGTGTATGTGTACTTGATGGGCTGCGTTTCAGTGGCTTGATTCTGCCTTTTCTCAACCCCTGGTGTCTGATTTCAATTGTTCTTTTTTCCTTTTCTCAATCTTGATCCTTTGTTGGGTCGCCCTATGATGCCACCGATACTACACCAAAGGCCTCTCCACAATGCCCCATCTGATCGCTACCCACTATCCTCTCGCTACTTCTCTATTCCCATGAGGCAAAATTCAATCTTTAGCCGGACTGGGCTTATGGTTATGCTGGCCCTCATGCTGATATTTGGTGTATTCTTTCCCTCTACGGGCATAATGGGAGGTATGTTCTCTGTAAGAAAAGATTCTGTAACAAAGTGGCGGCAATACTCCTTGGCCCAAGCGGTATCTTATGTGGCCAAGAATGGGACAGTAATTGTATGTGCAGTTAGTGAGTCTTACTTGCCCTTTCTTAACAACTGGTTGATCAGCATCGCGAGGCAAAAGCATGAGCACCAGGTGCTGGTTATTGCTGAGGATTATACTACGCTTTATACTGTCAATGACAAATGGCCTGGCCATGCTGTGCTCATTCCTCCAGCTCTTGAGTCCCAGGTTGCCCACAAGTTTGGTTCACAGGTAATAGGGACTGAGTTTTGTTGTTGTAATGTGTAGTGGGGTCTAGAAATAATCAATTGAAGGAAATCATTTCCTCAAAGTTGCTTCTTCTAACTTCTGTACAATTTATAACCAGTTCATCTTGTTATTGATTTGCAAATATGGCAATATAAGACTCACAACAATTATGAAACTGTATCTGCACTTATAATATGATTATAAAAACTCATAATTTGACTCCATAGTTCTCTCTTACCTTTGAGTAAGCTTGGAGTGGCAATTCTCAGTTTTCATTACTGTGTCTAAAATGGAAATGGTATTAATGTTAAGAGCTTTGTGCCTAATGCAGTATTTACTAGACTTCTGATTTGGATTTGAATTAGAGTTGTCGCAAAATTTAAGGAGCAACTTTTTCAACATTAATTGTCATCTTCAATGGGACAATGGCATTCACCTGATAACACCTTAACAGTTTATGCCACCTTTTTCCTAGTGACTGCATTGGAATTCTTTGTCTCTTTAAGAGTTGGCTTTAACACATTATTGATTTCCATGCATAGGGATTTTTCAATTTCACAGCTCGGAGACCCCGCCACCTTCTGCAGATTTTGGAACTCGGTTATAATGTCATGTATAATGATGTAGATATGGTCTGGCTGGGAGATCCATTTCCTTATTTATTGGGAAATCATGATGTATACTTCACTGATGACATGGCAAGAGTGCGTACTTTGATTTTGCTTTTGGCTTTTGGGTAATTGAATAATTTATGTTTCTTATCATATTTATTTGCACGAGAGTAAAGCAAAAGAAAATTTCTTTTTGAACATGGCACAAAAGTTAATGCATGTATATAATTTTGTCAAATAATTATTAAATTCGTCATGTTCAGGAATTCTGAATATTTTTAGATGCATGTACAATATTTCAATCACTTACTGCACGGTTAAAGTTGGTTTCATTTGTGCATGTTGGATATTTACAGGGTTAGTTTGATAGATCTTTAAAATATATTAAAAAAGAATTCCAATTTTTTCTTGTTTAAAGTGCTGCCCTTTAATTCTTGATGTGTAGCTAGCTGATAACATAACGTGTTCAATCAATGTTGACCCATCATGGCCAATTGTATTTTGTAGTGGGGTAAACAATTATGTTTTAGAAATCAATCCACTTCTGCGGTATCATGATATAATTGCCTTCTTAAACTCGAGTAACTGATCCTTTCTGGATAATTGTCAAGCCTAAGGTAGTATCTGTATTGATGCCACATTGAATGTGATTTTCCTTTCTCATCCATCAAGTTACATTAGCTCTGGTTTGTGTGAATTTTACTTTGTGGGCAACTGGAAAGTTGAAGAAAGCAATAGATCTCATTGTTGCCATTCTGTTAATATCAGTAGTGACATTTTCTCTTTGGATAAGCAGGTGAAGCCTCCAAATCACTCCCATGATTTACCACCTCCTGGGAAAAAGGGGCGAACTTATATATGCAGTTGCATGATTTTTATGCGTCCCACTGATGGAGCGAAACTAGTCTTGAAGAAGTGGATTGAAGAACTTCAAGCTCAGCCATGGTCCAAAACGAAAAAAGCAAATGATCAACCTGCTTTTAATTGGGCTTTAAATAAAACAGCTGGACAGGTTTGCCTCTGCTCTGCCTTGTATATTGTTGTACTTGAATAGTCAACTGTTATGCTTAGTCTAGAGGTTTTGTTAATCCTTGTTAACGAAGTGAAATGCTTAGTCTGTTTTAGGCAGGCTGTTAAGGCTTTGAGTACCCACGTTGTGGATAAAATCAAACCATGCCTTGGCATGGAAAGTCTGCATTTATTTCTTATACTGCTCCTATAAATTGAAGGATTTCATTTATGGAGAAGATTGTCATCATATAAACTTGCTGGAAAGACCAAGAACTGATTTGTTAACACTCTTAACAACAAGAACACAAATGATAGCAGGGAAATTAAATCTTTACTATCGTCTTGGAAGATCACTTTGAAGATCAATACCTATGTAAGTTCAATCAAAATTAATTTTCTCATATTGAACTTTGTGTCTATCAGCAGAACGATTAATAATCATAATGAAAATAGTTGGAAATAAATCAGAAACCAAAATGGTCGTTGTGGGTAGTTCAATTTGTAACTCCTCGGTCCAGATGAGAAGGGGAAAAAATTTTTTGTTGATGGAATAAGCATGGTTAACTTTTGAACAGCCAAGGTTGAGATATTGGGGGATCTCTGGCATTCTGGTGTCAATTTTCATTCTTGCCCATATATCTTCATTTTTCCTGCGTGAGATGAAATTGACCTTCATACATGTAAGAATGTGCTTTGCAATGGTAAGGTATTTGGATCTGCTGTGAGATTCAGTAGCACCTTCAACTTCCAAATTGTTCTTGTAACTGCTGCAAGCTATTTCGAGTACGTGCCTTACGTTAACTAACTTTGGCTTGATTGAGTTAATTTTACAAAGTCTAGGTTTCTCGAGTGTTCTACCATCCACTAGCTGTAACCATGTAATGGAAGTCAACTTAGTAAGAAGATTCAGAGTATCCTTTGAGTTATCAATGGACTGCAGACTTCCAGGTCAATTGAAAAAACCAGTTTGCCGTTTGCTATGCTTGTTGCTCTCCATGTATGCCTTCAATATCTACCTGATTATGAAATTATCCATATTTGAAAATAAGCAGGCCATGATTAGATAATGAGTCTATATAGATGATCTCTCCCATTGTAATCTGAAGAAATCAATATGAAAGTCATGAATTGTTTGGGAATAGAAAAAAGTTCCTTCCATTTTTGGTTTTACATATCAGTAAATAGAGATAGAGCTGGAATTGCTGCAAATTTTCAGAGAAATTGATAATTTCCTAAATTAATGCCTCTTAACATATGGAAGAAAGCAGCCCCTTTTTGTTTGTGCATAATTGTGTTATTCTTGATGATGGTAAATTGAGTTGTCTTCATGGTTCTCTCTTTACTATGTTTGTGCAGGTGGACCTATACCTGTTGCCACAGGCAGCATTCCCAACTGGAGGTTTATACTTCAAGAACAACACATGGATGAAAGAAACTGAGGGAAAGCATGTGATCGTCCACAACAATTACATCACAGGGTTTGAGAAGAAGATAAAAAGGTTCCGAGATTATGGACTCTGGTTGGTAGATGGTCATGCCCACGAGTCCCCACTTGGCAAGTTGTAGTTGATCTCCAGCCTTTGGCGGTCCTTGTGGAAGTTGAATGAGGACATTGGATCTGGCTTCTTCCCACACATTACCACCGAGAGTAACGAGAATTAAAAGCTAACAATCAACATTCGGCTTGATATTTGTTATTCAATTTTGTGGTGAGGGCTCAATTGGCGGATTCAATGCGTTTTTGGTCCTATTGATATCGTTAGTTTGATGTAACGATCATTGTGGAAATGTTGGTCCCCTGATTCAAGATAGTTTTCTAAATTTTCAAACAGGGTTTATTATTATTAAATCATGTTGGGTGGACAATGAATATTGGTTCCTTGCTCCCTAGCTTCGGCCGGCAATGTATGCTTCAACAAATAATAAAATCAATCACCAAAGCGTCGCACGTCAAATAATTTATTTGACGCAGCTTGCAAAGACAAACATTTGAGTCTACAATCCGTGATTTTTAAGTTGTCCTCTGTAGTAAATAATGATTAAAGATAGAGAAAAAAATCGAAAAAGTTTGACGAGAAGTGCATGACATTGTACATGCTCATTTATGTTTGTATTGGGTATCCCTCATAAGATTTGCACTTTGGGCACGCTAAGTAGGTCTGTACAATGCTGCTCCTACTCTGCTACGTCCGCCTTATACAAGCGTGCGTTTTTCATCTGAAAGTCCGAATCATTTTTCAATCAATATCATAGTTGCAATTAAAAGAATTTTATAATTTTTTAAAAACGGATTATCTTAATTACGTAACTTGAAACAAAAGTTCACATAGTTAAATTAAAAAAGGAATTGAAAAAAATTAAATTGCAAGTATTAATATGGATAGAAAAAAGAACAAAAATACCCCATTTGTGGATCAATATGCACCATGTTCCTTTAAAATATTGGTCTACTAATGGTTTGAATATCCTAGCAAGCTACATTAGGAGAACTCTGTGCATGGATGAAATTATAACAAGAAGGAGAAGGATTGACTATGCAAGAGTTTGTGTCAGTGTAACCATCGATAAAGAACTTCCTAATGCTATTCCTCTAATGAGTCAGGAAAGAATGATACATTTTATAACAATACAACAATGGTAACCTATTAATGGAGATCCACCATAGGACAAAAACTAGAACTAGAAACCTATTGGGAAGAGATTTATAAAAGGTGAATACAAGGCACTGATGAGTATTAATAACCATATGGAAGAGACTCAATCACATAATTAATAAGGGGAAGCAATTGGTATAAACAACCTTGCAAAAGTGATGGTAGGCGATAATAATTCTGCAAGAAAAGAAAAGCATGCGGAAGTTGTGTGATCTCAAGCAGACTTAGAAAGAGATGATTCAAGGGCTTAGTCAAATGATCGAAACTTGACTGGGAAATAAGTAGCTGCTGAACCAGTAGGTAGACCATCTATAATGAATGCTACGAATAACAACTTAAGTAGATGTAGTACCAAGAGGTTCCAAGGAAGATAATAGGATGATAACATCATAAGTAGAAGTAGTCCCCAAAAGGTTCCCAAAGAAGATAATAGGATGATCAAGGTCCAATATGAGGACCTATCTTCCCCCAACCCCAATCTGATGAGGATGGATTTAGAAGGGCATGAAAGAGAATAGATAGGAAAAGAGGTTCCAAGGGACCTAAAATCTCTTCCCTTTAGCATGTCAATTGTTACTTGGGATATCAGGGGCATTAACTGCCTTAACAAAGGATTAATCTAGCCATCATAGGGTTGTTGTTCTATCAAGTGATTAATTGATCCATGTAATTATTTTCCCTTTATAAGAAAATAAGTTGATAAATACTACTTTTGTTCGTGGGTCAAATTACTCCTTCCAAAGGAAATACTTATAGACAACCTAATCCCATAGAAGTACCATTGGTCTTAGCTCATAATTAGGGACTTCAATAGCATATTATTCATATTAAAGCTTAAAGATACTGCCTGTCTAAGAAGTTACTTAGGTGATTTCAGGGAATGTGTTGGAATAATTGAAGTTGCAGACTTAAAGGTTGAAGGGTTCTTTTACACTTAGAGAAATAAGCAATGCTCCAAATGGCATATTTCTAAGAAACTAGATAAAACTATGTGTAATAAGGAGCGGTTACTAGAATTACTAAGAACAAAGTGGTTTTTAGAGACCCTTTTAGTTCAAATAATTCACCCATTATAATCTAGAATCTTTTTGATAGATAAAAGAGGGGAAGCCCATTCCAATTTAACAAATTCCTACTCACAAGGAAGGGCTTGAGGAGGTAATAAGAAAGGGAATATCAACTAAAATCAAGGGCCAAAAGATGTTTATATATATCTAGAAGTTAAAGTAATTCAAAAAAGAACTTAAGAAACATAATTTAAGAAGAATCTCAAACACTGACAAGTTACTAAAAGTGGCTTTTAAGAAGTTGTACTCTATCTAAAGAGTTTTATATTAGCACCATGGGGAACCTACCCTAGTCGAGGGAGAAAAAGTAGCACTAAATGATTATCTGATTGAGGCAATTTTGGAATTCTTTGAGAAAGGAAAAGATCCTAACCCTAAGTGCAACAATCTAGAAAAAGTAGGGGATTTTAGACTAATTGCTTGTTGTAGTTTCATCTACAAGATCATCTTAAAGTTATTGGAAAATAGGCTAAAGTCAGCTCTAAAATTAGTGATAAGTGACACTTAAGATGTTTTCCTTAGGTGTAGACTTATGGATTGCCCATGGGTTGTTAAAGCGGTATAGTAGGGAGAAAGCCCCGAATTGTATCTTAAAAGTTGATTTCCACAAAGCCTATGACACTATTAGTTGGGATTTCATCCTCTAGTTATTGGAGGATTTTCGCTTCCCTACTAGGTTCAAACATTGGCTAAAACATTTGTATTATTTATAGATCCTTTAGGTAGTTGATAAACGAGGATCTTACATAGATATTCAAAGGAGGTAAAAGGGTGAGGCAAAGACCCTACATCCATATACATTTTAATCCTACATGTGAAATCTCTAAAACATGTTAAGCGGGCACTCCAATAAGATGGAAACATGCATTAAATATCACAGTAGATGTAGCAAAATGGGATTATTTAGTCTAGAATTTACTGATGACCTTCTACTATTTTCTATGGCTAATGAGGATTCTATAAGTATCCTTACGAAAGCTTTACTCATAGTCATACATTATTATCCAAACTCTCTGGCATAATCGTGCATATGGATGCATGATCGTGTCTGAGGCTTCATCCTCATGCAACTAACATACAAGATTGTGCATCTTATTCTTTAAGTCCTCCATATTTTCTTCAATCTTTCTTATTTCCACTCACCAACAAACACATTAATCAGCCTTTGAAACATAATATTAAGATCTTTGCTCTAAATCAATCAATAAGTTCAAACATATAACAAAATAACGATAATACTATTATAAGTCCTAAACATATGATTATAATATGAAAAAACACTTAAACATTTAGAAAACATACTATAATATACACCTATCAACATCCTCACACTGCTTAAGCAAAACTAAAACCACAAAACAAACAACACACACAAATGCATAAACACACAATCATGAACCAACACAATAATAGTACAATGACATCAAATCTCATAAAATTAACTTAAACTTAAACATCAATCACTTAAAAAGTATGAACACATTAACTTATTGACACTTTATTCATGCACTTATGACACTTGTAAACAAGCACTTATTATTATTGATCAATTAAAAAGGTAAACTTTCACCATAAAAATTCTTACTATTTTTAAAAGATCAATAGGTTTAATTTTGTTGTAAACACCACCTTGTCATAAATGTCCCCTGGTTACTTAACTAGGTTATGTTTTTTATTTAACTTGGTTGAAGTGCCATTCTAGCCTTTTTTGAAATGCCCCCAATTACTCAGCTATATCACAACTCTCAACTAGCTACTGACTCAATTCTTAAGCTAATTTTCTTAAAAGGTCTAGTGGAACAGAAATTTTATTTAACAAACTTTTTTTAATTTCTTAGCCTACTTTATTTTTTTGTAGTCAGTCACTCTCATGAAAGGTTACTAATGAGGCTTACCAATTTAAATGAATGTAATTATAAATGTATCAAAACAAATGTCATAAACTACAAGAATAGGTGTCATATCCTAATTAACATTTATATTCATCCTAAAGACACTTAAAACACAATATTCACAAGTTAATATGCCTTTACAATGTAAATGACCGTGTTCGATGGTAAGCCAATTCTGCTCAATTCATGCCATCAACACATTCACACAATGCACTCATCATGTAATCAAATGTTCACATAATGCCAACTTAATCAAAAATTAAACCAATGTAAATGCAAAATTCACACACACAAATGATATACAATTGCATATATGTCCCCACACTTGAGCAACATATTATCCTTAATGTGGAAAAGACACACAACAAAACATGAGAGAAATAACAGTAAATAAAAAGTAAGAGCAGGAATACTTATGATGATTCGAGTGGTGATAATGTAAAACATGGAGCATGAACACCTTGTACAACAAAAAATTCAAAAATTTCTTTGTTTGATAGCGATGATGGCATATTACCTCCTTCACTATGTCTCTATAATGTCCATATGACCCTTAAGATGCGTGTTATTCTCCTCCAATTTTTCAAGCACCGTCTCCTAGCCTTCTTCCTTCTCCTCAAATTCTTCATTTGATGAGACCTGTTGGTGTTGTTGTGGAGTTGTAGAACTAGAACTCACTTGGCCTGTCCTGTGTTTAAATTTTGATTTACAGCTGGTATCTCAAGGTTCCATATTGTGGCATTCCAAGATCTCAACTCACCTTAAATGTTTGTTATTTAAATTCTCAAGAAAAACAAGGGTTAGTTCATGAACATTAACACCATAAAATTAAGCCAAATTAGTTACAAGAAAACTTATGCTAAGATAGCTACTCTTCTTAGTAAGAAAAGTCACTATAGTTTGAAACATATGGGTGGATGTGCAAACTTAAACCTCATTATCCATGCACCAAAGTATAAACAAATCCTTCTTAAAGCATTTGTTACTTTGACTCTTAGTAAAAATAGTATGACATATAAATTTATGTGTGTGTGTGTATATATATATATATATATATATACATTTTCCACGCACCAAAGTATAAACAAATCCTTCTTAGAGCATATATGTATATATATAAAATTTAAACCTCATTATGCATACACCAAAGTATAAACAAATCCTTCTTAGAGCATTTGTTACTTTAACTCTTAGTAAAAATATTATGACATATCAGTTATGCAATAATAAGCACTCAAGATTCTTGATAACATTATTCGATGTATTGTATGGATTAAACATATCTAACCTCGTTAATTATTTCTAATATGTTTTAGCATTAAATTTTCATGTGTTTCAACAATTTTTGATTTAACCAAAAATTTCTTCCATGATATCATAACCCATGAGAGAATATCAAAAAAGGAGCTCCAAAATCCTTTTCCAAATCCTTTGGGGTTGGAATGTTTTGCCACTTTTTTGATTCTTGGAGACATAATGGAGAGTAAAACTTGCAAAATAACCAAAAAACCATAACAAAAACACAAAAAAGAGCCAAAACATAGGAGAGAGAAAATGTGAAACAAATCTTTCAAAACCCACTAAAAAGATGTGTTTTGGGGTGGGAATCACTAGATTTGTATGTAAAAAATGTTAATATAGAAGAAAGATGAATGAAAAGTGTGAAATCTAAGTGACATTTAGGTGAAATTTGAGAGAAAACAAGAAGCTAGGGAGAGGGGCTGTTACTTTAGAGAGAGAAGATGAGAGGTGAAAACAGAAGAATAAGAATGTATGAATTAAGGTTTGAAGGAGGGGTAGAAAAGGGCTTGCACAATCTTACAAGTGAGTAAGGAGCTACTGATTTAAAATCGTGCATTGCCTTGGTCCCTTTAAAATTTTCGCGCTATACACCATAATCCTCATGCGTCTTCCAAAATTTGTTCCCTAACTTATAACACCTTTTCAAATACGATATTCATTAATTAAATTCACTCTAAAAACAAGAAAAATAATAAACTCATATGCAAGAATTTATGAAAACCTAACTAACATAACGCTAGAAACAAAATGAAATAGAAATAGAAATAAAAGTAAAAATATAACACCTATCCTAATTCGGGGGTTATCTCTTGAATAGCACATGTGTACTATTGTTAGCTCGATGTACCCTTTACATTTACCATCATCATAGGTCGATAATTAGTGACTTGCTTTCACTTATTTCTCTTTAGGTAGTTTAGTAGCCTGTGAATAAGTCATATGTTGTAAGATAATAATAATGACATTATTTATTAAGTTAAGAAATCTAAATGGTTTTATTAATTCCCTTTTTCATAACAAATAGTTAACAAATAAGGAATGATGAAACTCCCTGGATTTTCAGTTGACTCCAACATTTTGTCTTGTATGAAGGTGACTGCTCTTTTTCTTCCTTAATCATTGTCCACTATTCTACTTCCTCTTCTTGAATAGAGGCTTCCTTCTCTTTTTCAACCTTTACTTCCTTTGTCATAAGTTCTTCTTTCTCTTTTTGAATTGTAACTTTATTGATGAAATCAACCTTTGTCTCCTCATCACTTTAAGGTATTAATAAGCTGTAATAATATGCTGTATTTGAGTCATTATCTTCATTCGAAGAAAAACTCTTTTGAATACATGATGACTAGCTTCACCATCAGTAAGGTTCCATTAGAGATTCAGGAAATAAAAGGTTGAGAATTAAGGGGAAAAAATTTTAGAGAACTATATCAAAGCTTTGGAGGTAAAATACCTCATTATAAATTAAAATTATATATTTTTATGAATACAAAAAGGGGACAATTGCACAAATTCTTTTTCAAAGCAATTCTGTTAAGAAGAAACTTCAATAGAATCTAGTGTCTTACTAATAAAAGGGAGTGAGGATATGGGGGCAAGAAAAAGTCACAGAGAAAAATCATTAACTTCTTTAATTCCTCTTTAAGATCTAAAGTTGAGAATGAATTCATAATATAAGCTCTGAACTCCTTCATAAGACCTATAATTATCCTTAAGCAAGCAGAAGGTATGGTGAGACCATTTGGGTCAAGTGATGTAGAAGAAGCTCTTAAGGAATTTAACCCCAGCAAAGCCCTATGTCTTGATGGATAAATGCACATTTTTAAAACAATATTAATATTAGATTAAGCATCAAGTCCACAGTGCAATGATGGAGTTTTTCAATAGTGGATTGGTTTTTAAAAAATCAACCAAACCTATATATGTTTCCTACCTAAAATCCCTAACTCAAGTACCGTGAGACATTTTAGGCCAATATCATACCATAATATATTGTACAAACTAGTCTTCCAAATACTGATGTTAAGATTAAAACCAAATTTAGGATCTTTCATTAGTAAAACACAATGGGTTTACATACAATATATCAATATTTGAGACAATATACTAATTGTACACGATTTTTTCAAAGTCTATATGAAAAAGAGATGTAGTGCCTGTTTGGATGGGCTTATATCAGTAGAGTTTTTGTCAATAGAATTTTTTTAAAAAATAAGACCGTTTAACTGTTATTTAAAAATTTTTTTTTGAAAAAACTTCATACAATAAACTGTTTGGTAACATAAAAATAAAAAGCACTTTTAATTTTAACTATATATTTTTTTGTAATAAAAATTATTTATGCATATAGACATTATTTAAAATATATTAAACAATATGCAAAGCACAATATATTAATTATTATATAATTTTAAACCATATAGAACATAAATAAAAATATATTTAACCAAATCTTTTACATAGATTATAATATAAGTAGAACTAATATCAAAAATAAATATTAAAACATATAAAAAATAAATAATATTATATAAATCTCAAAATAAACGTGAAGATATGTTTGTGGATATTGTGAAAATTATGTGTAAAACATAAAGGTAAATAGGACTAAAAAAAGGCTTATTAATTAATTTGAAAAATCTACCTGAAAAAGTACTTCTTTGAAAAACTCAAATTTGAGATTATCAAAATATTGTATTTTAGCTTCCAAAAAAGCTATTTTTATGAAAAAAAAAGTGCTTTTGAATTTTACAGTTAAATGCTTAGTTTTCTTAAAAACAGCTTTTGCAGTAAAAAAAATACTTATTCAACCTCCAAAAGTTGAACCAAACAGACACTTAGTAAGAAGTGTCCATTAAAAATTCATTTTAAGAATGCCCTTGACTTAGATAGCTGAAAATTCCTGCTTCACTTTCTAGAAGTTTTTGGAGTGCTTATGAAATTCATTAATTAGATCAAGCAATGTTTTAACTATAATATACTTCTATTTCCTTAGAAATGGTGAGCACACTCAATGGTTTTGTAGCAAAATAGGGGTCAAATAAAGGGACCCACTCTCACTTTATAAGTTCTTAATGTGTATGGAAGTACTCCTTAGTTACCTCTAAGCTGATATATTAAGGCTTTGAGAGATTTTAGAATATATTCTTTTTATTTTAAAAAACTTTTAAAGCACAACACTTCAACCATAAATTTATAACTTAAATAAAATTGTAATAAAAAGCAAGAAGCACAAAGAAGAAAAATAAGAAAAAAAATCATGATTTCACAATAAATACAAAATTTAGTAACCAGGATTTATTAACCATGAAACATGAATTTAAGGTCATGTACGTGCAATTTTAGTTCGATCACATATATTGCTACATTATAGAATTAAAAGTGAAAAATGTCATTGTCATCACATTTTGCGCTCCTATGCGTTTGGGCGACGAAGATGATGCGACAATGATAATTAGACATGTCAATTGGAAGACTTTAAAGTACGATCCTGAAAGCCAAATGTTGTATGTTGGTCTTAATTTGGCTGATAATGACGGCAAGATGGAATAAATTGGTGTACTCAGCATTTTCGACGCACAAGATAGCCATGTTACCTTTCCTAATGGCTTGTATAATGTGGAGTCCAGATTTTCTGTCCAATTTTATGGTGTTTTATTGTGTCCAATGAATCTCAGCCATTTATTTATGTAGGTCCTGCGTGGGTCCCGCATAAATAGACGCAGGTCTCACATAAATAAATGGCTGAAATTAACTGAATACAATAAGATACCATAAAATTGGACTGAGTATCTTGTTTCTATAATGTGACACTTAAGAGACTGGTAGTTTATGGGATTGACCCAACGTGTCAGTGTCTTGGTATTAGAGATAATATTCTCTACAATGTTTCTTTTTGTGGAAAAAATATGGAATCTAAAATGTAATGTGATAAGTATTAGCCAAATTGGTCCAGCATGTTAATCTCCATGGGATTATCTGAACTTATAATTTCTCAATAGATTATGTTAATATGTAAAGTTGGAAAAGCCCACGGACAAGACAACCAAAAGTTCTGTGTGTTTATGAGAAACGTAAGTTTCCTCAACATAGCAAGATGTTTTTGATTGTTGCAAGTTACAACAGCTTTCCGCAATTTAATCATTTGTGTTCCACTGCTTACCGTCCTCCCTCTCAGGCCTGCATAAAAATGTACTTTTATCTCTCTCTCTCTCTCTCTCTCCCTATATATATATATATGCGCAAATCAGCAGCAACCCTCTAGCCTTTGTACGACATCTTTTCCACTCCATCTCGCATTGGTGTTTCTATAAATTTGTTAGAATATTGAAGCCAACTTCAATTTCTATATAGTTCTATTATACTTTTGTGCTTTTTCCTTTTTGTGTTTAACGTTCCAGTTTTCAGATTCTGGAACTTGGAAAAGGTGTGTTGAGAAAGGAACGGCAAACTAAGCATGGGCTCAGAAGGCCATCACTTGTCAATGCCAGAACTTGACCAACTTCCCAGAGAGTTTTATTGGGGAGCCCTTGATATTCACAAATTTGAAGGGTTCTGGTACCATCCCCAGGTTCTTGATCCTTTAATGGCCATGCGAAGACATTTCCAAGCCCGCGACGACGACATTATACTGGCGTCCTCCATGAAAACAGGCACTACTTGGCTCAAAGCCCTTTGCTACTGCATAATGGAAGACAAAAAAGACTCTACTTCTGATGATCTTCTTGTGAAATACCATCCTCATGATTGTGTTCCTAGCTTGGAGACAAAGATTTACGAAGACAATATGAAGCCTGACCTTACTGGTATGCCGTCTCCGAGACTCTTTCACACTCATTTACCTTACCAGTCCTTGCCGAACACAATAAGAAAATCAAGTTGTAAAGTAATTTACATTACTCGCAACGCCAAGGACACATTTGTTTCGATGTGGCACCACAACAACAAGATTTTTGGAGCCTTCTTTATTCCGCAATTCCCCATGGAAAAAGCCCTTGATAGCTTCTACAGAGGGGTCCATTTTTTCGGGCCTTTTCACGATCATGTTCTGCAGTACTGGAAAGAGAGCAGAGAAAATCCTCAAAGGATACTGTTTCTGAAATATGAAGAGCTCAAAAGAGAACCCAAGGAACAGGTAAAGAAGCTAGCCTCTTTTCTTGGGAAACCATTCAATAACGAAGATGAGATTGACAATGTGCTGTGGAGGTGTAGCTTAGATAGGCTTAAGAACTTGGAAGTCAACAAAAATGGTGAGCCAGTGTATCCATACGTGCCCAACAGTTCGTTTTTCAGGCTTGGCATTGTTGGGGACTGGAAGAACACTCTCACCACAGAAATGGCGGAACGTATTGATGAATTGACAAGAGCTAAATTCGAGGGAACAGGTCTTGATCTTGAATGATAATGAAGTAAAAAATTCACATGGTGAATTAACTGTTAGCTTTTGTCCTTCTGGTTCGTGATCATAAATCGTTTTACCTTCGCCTTTTATGTTTGTTTAATTTGGTTTCTAATGTCAACTTGTTTTGTGTGATGTCTTCTAAAAGTTCTTCCTTGGCGATACTACCATGCCTTGTATAAGAGGCTGTGTTGAATTATTATTTGAAATTTCATTTGCCGTCCTTCACTTTAACATAACTTTTGTTTTTCTTTAGCTACGGACAAGATCTCTCCTTTCTGGAAAACTTCATTTCATACAAGAGTCTAGCTGACATGCCTATCCTAGTATTTATAAAGTAATAATCATAAAAACACAATGTAATTTATATTATTTTTTTCAATAAATTTTAAGTTAAATTACTAGTGAAGTATGTAAAAATCATTTTTTGTTAATTATCAAATTATAATGACATTTGAGATTAAATCAAATAATAGAGAATTAAAAAGAACAAAAATAGCACATGAATTTTTCTGTATCACTACCCTTACACTTGATGCAACAAAAATTCCAATACACTGATAACATCTTTCTGTGGTGCCATTCTACATATTCGAAGTACCGTTCGTTTTGGTGCATTCCGCCTCTTCTTGTCATATAAAGAGCTACAAAAGATGTCGGTAGAATAACACCACTGGACCATTGAAGTACCGTCAGTTTTGACTTTTTGTTTGATAAGATTTGAGTAATGCGTAAAACGCCTTCTGAGTTTATGTCAAATTGGCCCTTATCCACTATCCTTTACCATCTCAGTATTTCGTTGGGGAATGTAAACTGAGTATGGAATTAGAACCAGAGCATCGGATAGGCCAAAAATGTCGTCTTTTTGTTTGCTTATGAAGAACCTTTTACTACTAGATAAAATTTAACTCGATTTGCTGTCTTTACGTAATAAATCTAAAACAACGCATCTCTAAGCAAATAGTATTTGTCTCCATCCCTTTCGTGCCTACTTGATTGGTATATATGCCGTTGACAAAAGCGTGCCTTCAATCTAAACATTGACCAAAAATTAATTTAATTTAATAGAATTATTAAATATTTACTTTAAAAGAAGATAGAAACAGCCTAAAAAAATAAAAGATATTAAATTAGAGAATGAATTCAAAAACCTTCGGATTATAATAGAAGGAAGGATTTAGGAGCCATATTTTATCATCTTAAACAATTTAGGTTTAAAATATTTTTAAAATTTGAAAAAATAAATTTAAGTGTGAATTTGAAAATATGTTAAAAAATTAAAAGTAAAGTAAAACATATAGTTAAATAGGAACTTGTGACTTTATTAAGAACATAAAATACAATAAGGAAAATACCTAGTATTGTATGTGTCATAAAACTCTTAAATTTTTTTAGAGTTTAAAATAAAATAACGAAAATATTTAGTAAAAAAATTCTTAGAGTTTTTAAAAAATTATTTTTAATTAATTTCCATAACAAAGGTTAAAAGGATTTCAAATTTAAATGAAGTAAGAGTAGGTGAAACAATTCAATTGGATTGAACTCTAAAAATATAAATTTTATTGATTAAAAGAAAAGATAATAATTTTAGAAGAAACAATGGCTCTTTGTAAAATGAAATAAAATAAATAAATGTAATTGGTAAATCTATTGATTTTTAAAAAGCAGATGAAATTAAATTAAATGAGTTAAGAAATTAGAAATAAACTTGGATTGAAAAGGGGTCTCTAAGCTTAAATGGATTTTTTGTTTGATTCTGAACTTAAAATGGTCTTAAAGTGAAAAGGATAACTTCTGTGAAGTTTGAACTGTATAAATAAAAGATAAATCTTTTTGTAAAATTTGAGCCTGAGCTTTAAAAGAAGTTAAAAATAAAATGCTAAAACTTGTTCAATTTTTATTTTATCAGTCTCTTTATTAAAAAATGTAAAAATTCTTTCTCTTCATTTTTTTAATGGGCGATGATCCTCAAATCATATATCTAATTAAACACCAAAATAAAAAGGAGAAAAGGGAAAATAAATACTTTAAATTTTTTTAAAAAATTTGAAGTTTTGTATTGGATGTATTCATATGCAATATAAAGTTCATATTTAATTAAAATTTTTCTATTGGATTTGAACTTATTCAAATTGAAATCCAAATAAGTTTTAATTTATGCATGCATTTAAAAGAACATGATTTAAATTAATAAAAATAAAACATACTATTTATAAGAGACATAAAAAAGTCTTATCATAAAGGTATAAGAAAACTAATAATAAGACCTAAATTCTAACAACTGCTTTCCACTAATTTTTTATTAACTTCGGTGATATTTAAATGCCATTATTCTAAATTTTCAAAATCTACTTTATGTGCTTTCATTAATTCTTTAAAATAAGAAAAATATTAAAGAAAGATAATAACAATAATGAACAAAACAATATAAAAATAACTAAACAGAAAGTGGATTTATATTATTATTCCATGTTTTCACATGGAACCAACGACTGTTTATTATGAGTAATTAAATATTTAACTATAATGATTGTCCTATCAAGGCCTATAAAGAGCATTAAAGGCAATTGATGGATATGATATAAATTTAACAACCATAAGATGAGACTTATTAATCCTTAGTTCATCTATATCAACATCCAATCCTTCCCACATTATGGGGTATGGAAATTGAAATTCCAAGACTTGAGTAGGATGAAGGCGATTAACTTTGTTTAAAACTTGATCTCAGGTTTAAGTCAACAATTTTGATGTTGTTTCAAGGAGGAGCATGTTTTTTGAGTTGAGATTCCATTATAGCATATTCATATGCAAGCATTTAGAGATTAAGAGGAAAGGATGAAAAAAGCTATAAAAATATAAAAACAACTATCTGGTAAGCTATTATTAAACCCTTAAGTCATAATTGCAGAATCGTGCAAGCACTAAGGAGCCTTGACCAATGTTTGACACTAGGGTGACGGAACTAGGCAAACATTTATGAGTAGGCAAGGAAAACTATCATCATTATTGAGTTGGCAAGAATTGGTGCACATTAACAAAAACCTTCGACAAGATGTAAGATTTAGATGTGAGACCGAATGATAGCTTGAGATGGACCTTGAGTTGAAAGTTAGTAAGACCACATGCATGAGGGAGACATGAGAGAGCTCTAAGGACTTAATGTGTTCTCAAATAGATAGACCATGGCTAATGCACTTAACATGGGTAAGCTTTGGATTGAAATACACTATAGAAGGCTTTAGGCTTGAATGACTCATCATCAATGGATAGAGATCAAGAGAAGATCGTGAATCATGTGATAGATAAGATTGTAGTAGATATACATCAGCTCTAAAAGATAAAGACATTGCGAGGGGATCATCTGAAAATAGTAGAGTTTCTCACAGATATGAATTTATCTTTTCTAATTAAATTTAATCTCTTATCTTCTTAGTTGTGATGTAGATAAATCCTATTAGATAGAGTCCTATTTGTTTAGGGATGTCATTTAATTAGTTACTATGATATAGCTCTTATGTGTTTATTATTACCTATGATTATTTAATACTTTTATAGTATTCGTACTAGAGAATGAGTTAAACACTGTAAGGGTTATGAGGTGATTGTGTCATTCAGGCTTTAAAATTTACAAGCCCACAAATATTGCAAATGCATAGGTCGTGACTGTAGTATAAGAGATGTCGATCTCATGAGGAGGATACTAGCTTAATCCCAAGTCATCGAAGGCTCAAAGAAACTAATAAAAAGAAATAATAATTGCACAAGTGAACACGGAAAGTAAATACGAGAATTTGATTAAATAATTGTAAAGTAGAAATTTTAACTGAACAAAATTAAATTGAGCAGTCATACAGGGCACAATGGAAATCTATCAAGAGAGTTAATCAAGTTATGAGAGAGGAGATTTTACCTATCATTAATGTTAATATAGTCCTTTATATGTTTACAGGGTGTCGGTTTTAGACGGTCATAGGATTGATTACTTTCTCTTGAGTTATAACTATTAAACGCTAAGTTATGAACCCTAATTGAATTATGAAACTTGCAATCTCTCAATTCAAAAATTACCCACAATTTTAATTAGTTTTAAAGCTCTCTAATAAAAAATCGGGTCTCGCATGGAATTTCTCTCCATGAAATTATAAACTAGATTGATTAAGTGGTTAATTAGATCGCCTATCTCACATTAATCCGATCTAATCATTTTTATCTGGCTCACCCTCTTAGTTTGTTACCGAAACATGCAAATACATTATTCAATTACAGCACCCAAACCAACAAGCACAAAATAACAAATCAACATAAGCTCAAAGTAAAATCACAAAGGAGAGTTTAAAACATTATTAACAACCTGAAATCCATTACCATACAATCCATCTCAACTTTATACATGTAAATGAAAAAGGAATTGAAGAGAAAATGAAACTTAGGTTGGACAAATCGGGAAGGCAATGGCATCAAGATACCATCTAATCGGGGGAGCAACGACATCGGGATCTACTTTTTCTTCCTCCTTTTCTTCTCACTCTTTTCTTTTTCTCCCTCTTTCGGGTTTCTAAGAGTGGCTAAATATGAATCTCTCTTTCTGCCTTTTTTCTTATTCTTTAAATATCATCTTGTATTTTGGGTAACTGTAAAGATTTTTAAGTGTCTAAAAGGTCCAAAAAATCCTTTGAAACTTGATATTTTGTAGTGTCTGCACATCTACTCGATGTAGGCTATGACTGTGGCCCTACATCTAAGCCTTCTGTCATGATCGTGGCCTGATACATTGTTTCGACCCAAATGTCTTTTAAAACTCATCCATTCTTCAATATTAACCCTGAAACACTGGCAAACATGTCAAGGTACCTCAAAAACATAATATTTAAGCTCAAAAGCTTGTACTAACCCATAAAACACTTAAACACAAATAATTAACAAACCAACACAATTCTAACCTAAACACATACTAAATGATTAGATTAATGGAGAAACACATATCAAAATATGCCCTAAAACATGATGCAATTTACACTTATCACATCCCCACACTTAAACATTTTCTTGTCCTTAAGCAAACAAAAACATTCAAACAAATCAAGACAACACAAAACACGCATATACAATAATGAGACAATGACTTCAACTTAACGAAACAAATTTAACTATAAACACAATCCTTTAAGTCGTTCTAACTTATTAACAAGCAAAATTTGCATCTAAGAACCTTGGATTAAATATACAAATTAACCAAGATTTTAATGTTGAGTTTATTCACCCCTATCATTTGCATACACACATTGATAATCATTAAGTCAAAACAAAAGTGTAGCTATTCCTCAGTAGGGTTTCATAAAAAATCAAGCTACTAACAAGTTTGGTAGATTTTTATTTGAAAAAATTCTTTTTGTTGAATTTTTTCTTTAAGGACATGAACTAGTCTTTTTACATAGAGGCAAACATTTGTGGTGAATTTTGATCTGGTTACTTAACT
Organism: Erythroxylum plowmanianum; assembly: GCA_025531925.1. Classification (NCBI taxonomy): domain Eukaryota; kingdom Viridiplantae; phylum Streptophyta; class Magnoliopsida; order Malpighiales; family Erythroxylaceae; genus Erythroxylum; species Erythroxylum plowmanianum. The sequence goes on along the minus strand of JANVCQ010000005.1, from coordinate 35,944,133 downwards.
AAGTCATGTTGTTATTAAGTTGCTTGGTTAGAATGCCATTATAGCCTTTTTACATGAAGGAACACATTTGTGATGTGTGTTGATCCGGTTACTTAACTACATCACATTCTCAACTGGATACTAACTCTATAACTCGAAGGCCAACAAAATAGTTATTTTAGTTAAAATTAGTATAACCTTTTTTTAACACAAAATTTTGCCTACCTTATTGCTTTTGTTAGACCCTGTTTCTGGAGCCCAACAATTCGAAGTCATACAAAGCCTGCCATCCCATATGGGTGGCGTGCCCACAACAGTCAAACTGGAAACAAGCTTATTATTTCAACTCAAACATTTTAGCAAGGAAGTCAATTATGAACATACACAACCGAATCTACATCAATCTGTCATTTCATTACCAAAGCAAAAGAGTTTGAAAAACTTTATTTACATACCAAACTCCACATTGTTGGCTTAATACAAAATGCAAAATACACATGATACAATTGAATGCTTATGCTTAGTATGATTCTAAATACCGAAAATTTCTAAACTAATTTAATTTCAAAAGTCTCTATTCTTGGTGTTTGCCAAACTTTGCAAGGATGTTCTACTTTTTCTTCACCTGTAGAGTGGAAGGTAATGGGGTGTGCTATACAACTCAGTAGCTAACATATTTATAGCCATTGGCAATTGACCAAAGTCAAGCATATGTACGTGTATATCTAGCAATTTAAACATTCATCAAATTTAGCTCAAAACTCATAACACATAACACTAAAAATGCAATGCATAACAAACGACTTGAGGGTTCCATGGAAATAGAATGGAGAAATCGAAGTTTACCCCATAAATAGAATGGGTCTATTTTTTCAAAGCTCACATGCCACAAGTGGGCAGCTGGGAGAAGGTTTTTGTCGACATGTACGTGACGAACAGAAAGGTTCCACTCTCACTCAAACAGAAGCACATAATCATGCTCAAAATCATTTTATCAAAATGCTCATACTTTCAAGCTTTTTTTTTCCTCATTTCGTTTATACAAAATGTTATAACCTTTTTTAAGGAATAACATAATCACAATGCATCATGCATTACCAAAAATTCGTAATTATTTCAATTTCTTACAAATCAATTTCAAGCAAATTAACACACACACATAGGCAAGAATTTGCCCAATCACACAAAACTATAGATACATTACCCACCTAATTTGCTTGCAAAAATCCAAGTCAAGGATGTCTTTTCCCTTGCTCTTGGGTAGGATTCTCTTGGTTCCCTAAAATAAATCAAGTCTCAATCAATAGGAAACCAATAGAAAATCCTACAATGCAAAATCACTAAAATTGGTTCTAGAATGCTTAAACCCAAGCATTTTCTAAACACTATGAACTAAAATCCTTCAAAAAATTCAAAAGATTCAAAATAGTCTGACCTTTATTCTTCACCAAATGAAGAGATCTTTAGCTCAAAGGAAGCTCTTCTCTTCCTCTACCTTTTTTCTTTCTTGAACAGCTCCAAAATCTCTTTTGAGGACTAAAAAAAATAAACCCTTGCTTGTTTTCTCTTCTTTCTCTCCTTCTCTTCTTCATGACATTCTCTCTTTTTTTTTCTTCAATTTTCGTTCCTTTCTCTTCTTAAAATGCAGGACAACATTTCTTTTTCCAATTATGCCCTTAATGATTGAGAATTGTCCAATTTGCCCTTCCATTTATGCCTTATGTCTTTTATGCTTAAATGTCTTGCAAAAAATACCCTTGAATATTTTGACATAACACTTTCTTCTAAAAAAAGTTTCCCATTGTCTTAAGTTTCTAATGACACTAAGATCATTCAATTTGGTTCAGAAATCTAAAAGTATTGCCTTAAACACTTTCAGACGGGTCTTATATTGAAACAACACCCTATACTTAAATTCCACTCAGAAATTGAAAGTCTTAGAGACTGAATTAGATTTCCATTTCTTCATATCATTTGTAGCTCCATGTCTCTAGTTTATATTGAAATAAGAATCATCTTATTCGGATCTATACCGATGATGACATCATCAAAATACCGATGTACGTTCAGTAAAACATCCCATTCATACTCTTCCAACCGATACCCTTACTTTGATTCAATCCATCTTCTTTGAATTCAAACCAAATGCTATAAAATTCTATGGAGGGATAGAAAGAAACTATTGGCTCAAGAATCACTTCATTTGGAGGTTGGATAACAAAGTTATGGCTGAAAGAATCAAATAGGATTTTGCCCTCAATTATATTAAACCTATCTCAGGACAAATGACATAACTCTCTATACAGATCTTAGATTAAGATTATCTTAGGATGGTTTCAAAGAGGACTTCAAGATATACAACTTTCATGAAGACCTTAAAGATAAAAAATATCTTCTGAAAGGTAAAAAATGGACCAGATGATAGGATCCGACAAAACCAAACGAAAAAGCAGACGAATTGAAAAGTTATACGAATTGGGAAAATTGCCATAACTTTCACTACAGATATTGGATTAAGGTGTTCTTCACATTTTTTGAAAGAGTACTTCAAGATCTACAACGTTTATGAATAACTTGAAGACCAATTCTATCTTTTGGAGGGTCAAAAATGGACCAGACGATAGGATTATACAAAACCATACAAAAACAGATGAATTGAAAAGTCAGACGAATTGGGAAAATTGCCATAACTTTCCCTAAAGATATTTAATTAAGGTGTTCTGTGGATGATTGGAAAGAAGAATTCAAGATCTACAACTTTTATGAAGACTTTGAAAACAAAATTTTATCGTCTGAAGGGTCAAAAACGGAATAGACGATAGGATCAGACGAAACTAAATGAAACAGCAGACGAATTGAAAAGTTAGATGAATTGGGAAAATTGCCATAACTTTCTCTACAGATATTGGATTAAGGTGTTTTTTAGATTATTTGAAAGAAGATTTTAAGATCTACAACTTTCGTGCAGACCTTGAAGAAAAATTCTATCATTTAGAATGTTGGACCCCGAACTTTCGGTGAAAATTAGAAATATTAAAATGAATTCAATGAGTGTATTTGGATATGAATTGTGTTATAAAAGTTTTTATGCCTTGAGGAAATTGATGAGAAAAAGAATTTATTGATTTTGATGACCTTGAAGATTAGTTTGGTTATGAAAGTTTAAGTGGATGAGATGATTGAAATGGAAGTTGAAATCAAG
>JANVCQ010000005.1:35898094-35910217 GCA_025531925.1 Erythroxylum plowmanianum | reverse complement strand
TTATTCTTTTGATGTTAATGAAATGTGAATGGTGCATGGATGATGTGAGTTGAAGTTAGACATACGTGAAGAAGTAAGCCACTTGAGTTGATGATTTTGGAACATAAATCATTGATATATATATATATATATATATAACTGCATAAGTGATATGTCACAGAAAGGAAGATAGTTACTATGACTGATCAGATGTAGTTGAAGGCGACGAGACAAATGAGTTGAGATTTGAGAGTTTAATGAAATCAATTTAGTAACTGAATGGTTAAGCTCAGGACATTCTAAATTTGTGAAATGTAAAATTTCAAGTCTTCCATAGGAAAAAAAATTTATGTTATGAGTTCAGGAGAAAATCTAGAATAATCTAGGTTGAATTTGACAAAGTTGTTTCATGGAAGTTGTAGATTATCTTTCTAGATTTCCAACGGTATATAGTATGAAATTTTTGGACATTAGAGTCGAAAGCTATGATGCTTATAAGTGGAGATGTTCAGAAGTATAGTTTGTATCATCTGATGACGTCATATCGTCTGGTGATGACTTGTCGTCTAGTGAGGACGTATCGTCTGGTAAGGACACTTCGTCTAGTAAAGACGTATCGTCTGCTAATGACGTATCGTCTGCTAATGACGTATCGTCTAGTGATGACGTATCGTCTAGTAAGGACGCTTCATTTGGTGAGGACGCTTCATCTAGTGAGGACGTATCATTTGGTGAGGAGGCTTCGTCTGACGAGGACGTATCGTCTAGTAAGGACGTTTCATCTGGTACCATTATTTCGTCTGGTCGCTATTCATAATGTATCGTCGGGTCTAAATTCTAATCCTTTAGATGACAAAATCTTACTTCAATGTCTTCATGAAAGTTCTAGGTATTGAAGTCCTCTTTCAAACCCTTTAAGAATGACCTTGATCTGATATCTCTAGAGCAAGTTATGTCTTTTGTCCTGAAATAGGTTCAATATGATTGAGGACAAAACCTTGATTAATTTCCTTAAGCCAATCTTTGTTATACGACCTCCAAATGAAGTGATTTTTGAAGGAATAGCTCCCAACACCCATTGTGCTATCTCTCCACAAAAATGGCAGCATTCTGAATTGATTGGAAAAAAAGTTTTGATTGAAGGAAAGTAAAGAAATTTGTTGGAATAATATGAACTGATGTTATTTTACTGAACATGCTTCTACATTTTGAATATATCTGGATCTATAGGGTTCCAATTGAGATAATTTTCGATGTGGAGTAAATTAGAGACATAGGTCTACAAATTATATGAAGAGGTCGAATTGTAATTCATCCTCTAAGATGTTTAATATCTAGATGAAACTTGAGCATAGAATATTTGCTACAGTATAAGAATGATTCAAAAAATAGGGCCCGATACTTACGGTATCAGATAATGAAAATGAACCGAGGATGACTAATGAGGGCTAATTGAAACAAGCCCTAACTCTTAGAATTCTAAACCACATCGGATGATTTTGGTGTCATTAGAAACTTAAGACAATAGGAGACAAAGGTTTTGAAGAAGTCAAATTGTGATTCCAGTTTGAAGTTTCCCAAAATTTGTTCTGAAGTTGAAGAAATGTGTTTGCTCACATTCTATGATTCAGTCCAGCATATGTCTTATGACTCCGAATGTTGGGTTCCGAAAGCGGAGTCCAACAGGGCTGAGTCACCAGCCCAACCTTATATATTTTTTAAAAAAGATAAAAAAAAATGATATCTTTTTTTACGTTTTGATTGGGCCACGAGTTCGGTTAGGCCGCCTTGAGTTCGACCTGTGGCCTGATCGGGCCAAACAATTTTAAACTGTGACCTGCTTGTGATTCGATCAACTCGAGCCAAAATTAAGTCAAGCTAGGCCGGGCCAAAATTAATAATCCTATCAAGGAGGGGCTTAAGGAAATCAAAGTCAAGTGTTACAACAATACTCAGTAGGTTGTTATTGAAACAAAATTCAAGTTGATCGAGGCTTAATACAATCTTTACCAAGCACATGTGAATGAAGCCACATAATAACATGAAGAAAAGGTTTATAAATTACACTAGTGTGATGGAAGTGAATCATTTTCTCCTTAAGCAAAGATCAAGAATCTAGTGGTTAACAAATAAAGATGAAATACTACCTTCTTCTGTGTATCGGTTCTCTCAAGGAAAAACATTAATAAGATTGCTTCTCTATAGAAAGTAAATGGACATATGGCACATTTTCAAGCTACAATCTTGATGGAAGCACACAATTATTGTTAAAGCTCTTGTAGCTAATTATAATAGTTGCTCTTTTGTGTAGGCATTTAAGTCTTTTATCTAATAGCAAATTACTAACATTAAAGAACAATTCTTTCTTAGGCCTTTTAATGCTTGAGATGTAAAGAAAGCTCTACTTATTTTCAAACCGAACGAAGTTCTTGGCCTTGATGAACTTGATGCTTATTTCTTTCAAAAGAATTGGAATCACATTAAACACATAGTCATTGAAGCTACTTTATAATTCTTCAACCAAGGTACAATGTTGAAGGAAATTAACAAGACTTTTGTAAGTTTTATCCAAAAATTACCTAATCTATTTTTTTTTTATAGAATTCAGGCCTATCTCTTATTACAGTATAATTTACAACGTCATTGTAAACTCCTAGCCTTAAGACTTAAGGCAGTATTGGAATCTCATATTAATCCATCAAAGGGAGCATTCATCCAAGGGAGGCAAATTAAGGATAATATTCTATTAGTTCAATAAATATTCAAGAATTATAATAGAAAAATCTATCAAAAAGATATGTAATCAATATTTACTTTTACGATGCTTTCGACTCCATCCCTTGGAACTTCTTATTGAATATCCTAGGAACCTTAGGTTTTCCACCAAAATTCATCGATTGGATTGAGTGATGCGGCACTTTTTAACTACTCTTTATATGTTACATATTTGATCCTTGAAAATTTTCACACTTTAAAATTATTTTCAAATTAATTTTAATTAAATTTTCTCTTTTTAACTACTCTTTATCTATGACATATTTAGTTCTTAATATATTGACAATAATTATAAATTATAATTCATAAATATAATTAGATAAATTAAAACTCATTTTAATTTATCTTTAATTATATAATTAAAAAATTTATAATTACAAATCAATATTAATGTTTGGTAATATATTATGACTATTCAAATATTACGAATGTTAAAATAATTTAACTTAATTTGTTCATGTGACGCTTGTTGTTACTAACTAATTAATTTATAATTAATATTTGAAAACAACATTTTTGTTGTTACTAACTAATTAATTTATAATTAATATTTGAAAACAACATTTTCAGATATTAATTCACTACGCCCAGGAAATGCTATAAATCCCTACTAATCAAGAAAGTAGAAAATTCTTTTTAATTATTTTAGGATAATAAATCCTTTATTAACTTACTCTATAATCTTCGTATTGTTTATGATATATCTAATTACTAATAGTTATGCTATCTTAAATAGAAATCATTTTATGAGATAAATAAATTTCTTTATAAAAATATATAATGTGTAGTATTTTTTTACATCAATATCCTATCTTTAATAGAATTATGATTAGGCTAAAAGTATATTTTCAATCATAATGTTGACAATATAATTCAAGTTAGAACTCTAATATTGTGAAGCGTAAAATTTGAAACCTAATATTTACAAAATGTTTACGATGGACCTACGAAGACATAAAGTCTAATGAGGTTTTCTCTCTGGTCCTAGATGATGCGATGTTTTTTTTTAACTTTTTACACGTAATAATAAAAGTGGGTCTTATCAACCTAAAACTGCCACTTATTTCTCTTACAAAATCTCAGGTCTCTCACTGATTTACTTCTCTCTGTTTGAGTATATTAGTTTTCGGGTGTAGTGTGTGTGAGTTTGTTAACAATGGTCGTCGTCCTATGTGGTCCCGACAGTTGGGAAAGTAAGGGGTTCCTGTTCAAGCCACCCTTGTAGGTGATTTTATTAGATAAGTTTGCTGGTGCAATTCTGTGTTTGTTGTATGGGTTATCGTTAGCTAAGTTTTATGCTAGTCTTGTACGCTTTCCCATGAGCCATGAACACTACCCATATTGTTGTGTAACGGTGGAGCTATTCTGCGCAACCAACAGCAGTGTGTGTGTCGGAGATAATGCTGCATCGTTGTTGCAATGCAAGCCCTTAACATACCCTCTCTGGAACCACACTAGTCTGCTACCAAGTCTGATGCCTCGAGCATCCAGACAAGGCTGCAGAAAAGTCAGCTGAGAGACACGTTACTTGCTGTTTGTTGATTTTTCAACCGTTGCATAACCTTTCCTTTTATTATTATTAGTATTATTATTATTCTATATATATTTTTTATTATATATTATTATTATTATTATTATATTTTTATTTTAGTATTTTCTGTATTAATTATTATACTCATTATTTACCTTTTCTGCTGTATTCTTAACGTTTTTACTTTTTCAACTTTCATTCATATTATCCCTGTCATATTTGCATGTGGGTCTATTGAAAATAGCCTCTCTACAATGTAGGGGTAAGACTGTGGACTATCAGGCCCTCCCCAAACCCTGCTTCATTGCGAGACTTCGGAGTATAATGATGACGACGACGACGACGACGAAATCCCTACCTCCCTAAACTCTTTGTTCCCAAGTTCCTTAAAAGGAGAGAATTTTACCAACTCAATATCAATTTGCATCTCGCCTTTGGCACATCCTGAGTTACTGCAACAAGGAATCCACAAATTTGGCCAGTACTCTTTCACTAATTCAATGCATTCGTTTTTCAATACGTCACACAACTGAGAGTGGAATTGAGGTAACAAATGCGAGAGGCTGAGGGACAAAAAGAGGATATTGTTGTCACCTAATTGTAGAAAAAGTCAAAGCCAGGGCTCTAGAAGCAAAATTTCTGATGACTAATTCAAACTTCATGGGCTCAACATAGGTGCCTAAATAAGAGGCCAGGATTCAATTTTAATGAGATTTGACGGTGAGCTAGCATTTTCCAAGCCTTAAAGACCTGGTTTTCAGGTGTTGTATCGAAATATACCGCAGTTGCACATACCTGCGTGTGTTCCAAAGATAGTACATTTAAAGAAAGTATCCAATACCTAGAATCTAAGACTGAGATTTGAGACTACCCAAATAAGGTATAGTGAAGCATTAGTAAATGGACGATGAATGCTCATGAAATTTGTTAATGATCAAAATTGGACTAATGGTTAGCATAAAGAAAAAAAAAATGTAGAGACCCAGTTGAGATTGGAGGCTGAAAGAGGACAAAAAATTGTAGGCTATGAATTAAACGTGAAAATGTAGCGACTCAGGTGGGAAACTCTGAGAAAAGCCAAACTTACAAGACGTAGATTTCACTTTCTTTTTCTTTTATACTCTTACGCATTATTTTGGAAGCTCTCGAACCGCAGCTCTTTTTTGATAATTTTGCGAGCATTGAGCGATAAAGGTGGAATGAAATCAGAGGAATCATTCAACTATGCAATCTCAACATCAACGGCTCATAATTATTCCGAGTAGCTCACCAAACAAACGGTTGACATGAACGACTCATAATTCTAATATAGGAAAAGATCAAATGGACCGTATTCATTCTTACCCTTTTGTTCTAGATCTTTCTTATTGAATACCGCTTTTTCTTATTTTTATAAATTACTTATCATATAAAAACAATTAATATATGTTAAAATACAGTTTTTTTTATAAATTAACTATTTTCTATCAATTAAAAATATTATTAATATTTTTATATATTAAAATTTTTGAAGTTACGATACACGTGTCAAAAACACTTGTAATCCCCTATAATGCACCACCAATTCTACCAAACCTATCATCCAATCTGCACCGTCCATTCTCTGCATTAAGTACTCAAGTCTGACCCCAGCTACAAGCCCTCTCTCTTGCTTACTTCTCTCTTGGCCGTGTCGCGTTAGCTTTTTGTGGCTCTCTGAAACCGAACCCAAAATAGTATTGTACGGCCTCTGATTTTTATATTTCTCTGAGAAAGTTTGGATTTTCCTTTTTAGGAATTTCGAGTTTGTGGTTTCTGATCTTGATTTTGGTTTTGGGTCTTTTGTTTTGGGATCTAAAAGCAGTAATATTAGTCAGGGAATATGTTTGGGAGAGCACCGAAGAAGAGCGATAACACAAAATACTACGGGATTCTTGGGGTCTCAAAGAACGCTTCTCAGGACGATCTTAAGAAGGCTTACAGGAAAGCCGCCATCAAGAACCATCCTGACAAGGGTGGTGACCCTGAAAAGGTATATACTATTGTTTTCATAGATCAACTTTTGGAATTGAGTGTTCTGTTGATCTTGGTTTAAATAGCATACTTTTAATTGTTCTTTTTGAGGATTGATTTGGTCAATTGAGAGAACAGATCTGGTCCATCAGTGATAAGTTGTAGATTGGTTGTTCGATTGTACAGTTACCTTCTCTTGTAAATTTTGTTAGGAGATTAATCTTTATTGCAGTTTGCGTTTGATCTAATATGGATTGGAAGTAGAAGATGGTTGGTATTCAAGGGTTCTAACTGGAACTAATTTCTGGATTCAGTATATCGTTTTTATTTCGATTCATTGATAATGTAATTCTACACACGAGTGGTTGTTTTAGGCTGCATCAGATTAGTGCTAAATGACTACGTCAAGGACAGTGTTTACTTTGTCTGTCTATTTAGCTCTTAATTTCATTCTCTGTCCAAAAGTTATGGTACCTGAAGCCTAATTTTTCTATGATTATGGGCAGTGCTCGACAGACCAAACTACCTAGTTTTTCCTTGATTATTGTATTTCTTTTGGCTTAATTGTACTGAAAAAATTTATTGTGAGATTAGCTATCATATTGACTTGTAAAATTTTGTGTTTGATTCAGTTCAAAGAATTGGCCCAAGCATATGAGGTTCTGAGTGACCCAGAGAAACGTGAGATATATGATCAGTATGGCGAGGATGCCCTTAAGGAAGGAATGGGTGGTGGTGGTGGTGGTCATGACCCGTTTGATATTTTCCAATCTTTTTTTGGTGGCAACCCATTTGGTGGTAAGAATATTTAGATCTTAACTTTACAATTTTTTGGAGTGAATGAGATTATCTTGACATGAAAATTCATTTTCATTAGGTGGTGGTAGCAGTAGAGGCCGAAGGCAGAGACGAGGTGAGGATGTCATCCATCCTCTGAAGGTTTCTTTGGAAGATCTGTACAATGGTACATCTAAGAAGTTGTCTCTTTCACGCAACATGATCTGCTCCAAGTGCAAAGGGTAAATATCTTTTTCTTACTGAAGTAGCCTACTTTAGCTTGTTCAATTTCATATTCTATTTCGGCTAACTTGGGTTTACTTACGTTGAAATTGACAGCAAAGGGTCAAAGTCAGGTGCATCAATGAAGTGTTCTGGTTGCCAAGGTTCTGGAATGAAGGTCTCCATTCGACAGCTTGGACCTTCTATGATCCAGCAAATGCAGCATCCTTGCAATGAGTGCAAGGGTACTGGTGAAACAATTAATGACAAGGACCGATGCACCCAATGCAAGGGTGAAAAGGTTGTTCAGGAAAAAAAAGTATTGGAAGTTATCGTTGAGAAGGGTATGCAAAACGGGCAAAAGATTACATTCCCTGGAGAAGCTGACGAAGCTGTAAGTCAGAATGCTCATATGAGATTTTTTTTTGTTTAAACTCAAGATTGGTTAGAGAAAGTGATTCCAATGCATGAAATTTTTAGTTTATGTGCCTGCTGATTTCTGTTTCTTCTGTATTTCAGCCTGACACGGTCACGGGGGACATTGTTTTTGTTCTACAACAAAAGGAGCATCCCAAATTTACTCGGAGGGGTGATGACCTTTTTGTTGAGCATACACTGTCCCTTACAGAGGCACTTTGTGGCTTCCAGTTTATATTGACCCATTTGGATGGAAGGCAACTGCTTATTAAATCCCATCCTGGGGAAGTTGTCAAGCCTGGTAAGATGCACTGAAACTGTTTTGGTTCTTTTGAATCTCTTAATTCTTATGTAAAGAGGTTAATTTATCTTATTTGTTATGGTTTGTTTTTTTGAAGTGAGTTCAGATTAGTGATACAAATGTGCCTTTCGAAATGGAACAAGTTCTGGTTCTGATTCCTGTTCGTTTTTTCCTCTGTTTCCTTTATTTTGCTGCTGCATTTTTCCAGATGCTTATTTAGGTGTCAATGTTTTCTTGATCTATTTTTTCCTTCCGGATTCTGAATTTTCTGGTCGGTCTTAATATCTTGTTGCCCAAATCAAAGGCACATTCTGATCTTATGTTCCCTAGTCTACATGCATGAGCTATTGCCCCTGTCCGTTTCCCTGATTATGAGTGACTACTTGGTTTGGTATAAATACAGGTTATCCGTCTTTTGTTCCTATTTACATCAGTGACAGACTGCAACGTTTATCAAATAGATGTCTGTCAACTTCCGATGTTTCTGTCTTGCTGTTAGCTGGTCCTCTGTATATGTGACATGGATTTATTTTTCCACTACAGATCAGTACAAGGCCATAAATGATGAGGGAATGCCTATGTATCAAAGGCCATTCATGAAGGGCAAGCTATATATTCATTTTACTGTTGATTTCCCAGACAACCTGAGCCCTGATCAGTGCAAGTCCCTGGAGGCAATACTTCCACCCAGAACTTCAGTCCAGCCGACAGATATGGAGCTGGATGAGTGTGAGGAGACAACTTTACATGATGTTAATATCGAGGAAGAAATGCGGAGGAAGCAACAGCAGAGGGCCCAAGAGGCATACGATGAGGATGACGATATGCACGGTGGTGCACAGAGGGTGCAGTGTGCTCAACAGTAAATTGACAGGGGGATTCTAATAGGTTGAGTGACCGAGGCGAAGGAAGCAGTGTGGTTTGACAGATTATTTTTGAGAATCAAACTTATCTTATACAAAAATTGTGGACTCAGTAGTACGATGTTGTGGTTTCATTTGTGCTTGCAAACTGATAATATGTAAGAGTTAGTGCCTAGACCATTTATTACCCTTTTAGCAAAATTGTGAGGGGGAAATGAGCCTTTGTAGGCTAATTTGACTAATCTATAAAGTTTGTAGCTTTTGGCAATTGTTTCTTATTAATGGCCTCTCTCCAAGCTCCTCCAATTGCTGGGAAAATAGTATACTATCCTCAGTCCTTTTTTTTTTAAGTGTCTTTTAAGTTAGTAATTATTTAATCAAGTGTAATCTTATGGGATGTTGGAGTCACATTTATCCTGCGAAGTCATACGAGAAACGTATGACTAATATTTATTTAACAAGTATCAACTGAACAAAATATTCACATTTACACTTGATTATTTAATCAAGTGTAATCTTATGCGTCAGGATAAGATATAGTGCCACATGGCGTTAATAGTACACCAATATTTATTTTCACACATTTGTGGTATACTAATATTTATTTTAAGTTTATACATGAATAACTGACTTTGTGAGTTTTACGTGTCTTCTTTAATAAGTTTTTAAAGTAAAATATATATATTTTACACAATGGGATTTCTCGATTAGTTGGAAAGGTGCCTGTTCTCTAGTGTTATTTTGAGTAATTCTTCTTTTTTTGTGATTCTTTTTTTTTTTTTTTGTGAGCAGGGGAAGATCTGAGGATACTAGTTCCTGATAAAGACAATAGATTGACAATTGCTTTCGAGAAGTAGACGGATGCCATGGGGCGGAGTCAACCAATATTACCATAGGGGCTCCTACGACGATCCAATCTTCGCAAGGAAGTCCGAATAGTAGTTGCCCTCGTGAAGAACTTGCTGAAGTGAGCAGCGCCACTGTCTAGCTAAAAGTTCTTGGATATCCCGAATAATGACAAGGTGCAGATGATAAGGTTGTGACAAGTTTGAAACAGTATTAACCACAGCTAAACAATCTGTCTCCACGATCACATTATAATACCCTAAGTCTCACGTGAGTTGAAGACCATGTTTGAGTCCCTGTAGTTCTGCAAGTATGTTTGTCGCTATGCCGATAGAGTTGGAAAATCCTACTAGCCATCGCCCCTCCACACATCTCTAACAAGGCCCCCATATCCCGCTCTACCGGGATTATCAACAGTGCTCCCATTTGTATTGAACTTAACAAATCCATTAGGTGACTTGGTCCAAGCGATCCACCTAGGGGCACGGTGAGATGCCAGATTTGCTTCCAATCCAAAGGCCATAATACATTCTTGTATAAGCGAACGATGCTAAAGAAGTTAGTTCATGTTAGACATTGCATACTTTTTTATTGATTCAATGTGTGATGTAACTGTTGAAAAATTTGGGTAGGATCCTATCCACGACAATAAAATAATTATCAATTTTCTTTGATTGACTTTTTGAAAGCCAAGATTACGTGAGTTCTATAATATGATCAATACATCAAAATTAATAAAATATAAATGATAATTCATATTTTATTTTAAAGTTTAATTATTTTATCCTATCTCACAAACTAGTTTAAAAATGGTTCATTTCAACAACCATATTTCAATTAATGACATTTGAAAATTTATTATAAAGTGTCATTTTACCTTAGCTAAAGAATGTTTGAATCAATATCAATCGAGAGCAACACAATCTTTTCCTTAATCTTTTTAGGATGATGAATCTTATATTGATCACTCAACTACCTATATATAGAGAATGTTATATCCAATAACTACCGACTGAGTTACTTTTAATTAGAATATATCATAATAATATCAAAATATAACAATACCTATGTGAGATACTTTGATGATCTCAAGTTAAATGATCACTTACATAATTATCTCAAAGAGGATTTTTGTAGACATATAAGAATTATTCCAAATAGATTGTTCATATAGAATTTGTTTAGTGAACTTTTTCTCTAATAATTATCTATATGTTCATTTAAGTATCTCTAAATTTTAATCTATGAGATTTGATGACTTCCTTTGCGAGGAAGAAACATAACATGCATAAGTGTTTTTACATTTTATTAATGTCTAATCTCAATAGTATATTGACTAAAAAGAATTTATGGAAAATACATAAATACAATATGAATCTCATAATTACGACCTCATCATAACTTTATTTACAACATATTTTTCCCAAGAGTTTATCATACATCTAAATATATATAAGATAAAGAATTTCTTTAAATAATTATATCACTAAATTACAATCAACCGATTAGTTATAGGACATAAACTAGTAGTAACTAAGATTTTGTTTGTTGCATTAGAGTATTAATGTTTATAAAAATTTTCTATAAGTTCCAAAATGTGACCAAACTAGTTTCTATAGTATTATTTGTATGTGTGTAATTTTTAATATTTATGAAATGTGAATATGTTGAACTAGTCATGACCTTATCAACTGCATATAATGATTAATACATGAATTCTCAGTTTTTTTAAAAAGTCTATATAAGTTAGTTGTTTTAATTGTGGATTGTCTATAAACATGCCCATTATTAAGTAAATAGATATTATATATTTTTTAAGTGTCTCTTTTTGGAAATTTAATTTTTTATAAGGTTAAATTCAAATTACTATCAACTATGACATATAAGGGGAGGAACTGGAGGGAAGATTTCATTCATTTATCCTCAATTTATATCACTTAATGATGCTACATTTCTTTTATATTGCTACAGTTCATTTATATTGCCAAAGACTTTAGTTATAGAGCATTCAAAGAGTTTATATACAAATTCCCTTATCCATCATTTGAAGGGGACGGGTTATGTGATATACAAGTTTCCTCATCAAATATACGAAGATGAGATCTCTTGTTAATGAAGGAATACCATTTAATTGAATTATACAAGCTTATAACTATAACATTTTTCAAGGTATATGTTAATGAAAATGAGTATCTTATGCTCAAGAAGAATAATACTCCCTTCTATCCAAAATAAGTGTCGTTTTAGAGGAATTTTAATTATTCAAAATAAGTATCATTTACGATTTTTCATGCATGTTTATACTTTTATTTTCGAAATTACTCTTTAATTTCTCTCACATTATAATTATACAGATTACATTTTCAAAGCAATTCAACATGCAATTAATAAGGGTATATCAAACATTTCACTAACTTTCT
>JANVCQ010000005.1:35871861-35885946 GCA_025531925.1 Erythroxylum plowmanianum | reverse complement strand
TCCATTTTGTATTGTTTAATAGTTTTGCTCCAATACTTGGACACCCAATAGCGTTCTCGATAGTCCCATCAACCACCGATACAAAGATGTTGTCCATCACCTTTGCATTCTTCCAGAACTCATATATTTCATTCAAATATACCATCTCTGGATGTTGAAGAAATTTTTCCAGCCAACTACTTCAATTTTTGATTCGATGTTCATCTTATTTTTCTTTAAGGAAGTTAAATCGACATGTCTCCTATAAATAAGAGATTTCGACATTTTTGATCTATAACAAATAAACACTAAACACACAAATGTATTTCGCTTAATGAAGCGAGGTTAGTATAAAAAGATAAAGATATGAAATGAGATGAACTTAAAGTTTAGAAGAGAGTATTGAATCGTCTTTGTTGAGAGCACTAAATAAGTTGGTTTCAAAGTTTTTCAAGAAAATTCTAGAGTGTAAGGTGTTTTAGAATCTTGAGAAGATTTCCTTTTTATACATACTCTTGAAAAGTTACCATTTGTAACTTACCGTTACTATTTTACTTAAAAACTTATGATTTTTCATCCTCTTCTGGTCGAATTGTCTAGGTCATGAAGTGTCAGACGAATGGTCATTTAATATTACCATATTTAAGTTTCGTCTGATTTCCTTAAATCTATCTTCACTTATGGGTTTAGTGAAGATATCTGCCCATTGTTGATTCGTCTCAAGAAATTGTAGACATATGATCCCTCTCTGTACATAGTCTCTTATAAAATGATGTCTAACTTCAACATGCTTTACCCTTGAGTGTTGTATTGGATTCTTTGAGAGATTAATAGCACTTGTGTTGTCACAATAGATTGGAATATGATCTTCTTAGATAGAATAATTTTCTAACCGATACTTAATCCATAACATTTGTGAACAACTGCTTGCAGCTGACATGTATTCAGCTTCTGTAGTAGATAAAGCAATTGAACTTTGCCTCTTGCTTGACCAAGAAATTAGATTATGACTAAGAAATTGACATCCTCCACTTGTACTTTTTCTATCAATCCTATCTCCAGCATAATCAGCATCACAATAGCCAATTAATATGAAATCTGTGCCTTTCTTATACATTAAGCAAAGATTAGTAGCACCTGCTAAGTATCTCAACATTCTTTTAACTACAATATAATGAGATTCTCTAAGACCTGCTTGAAATCTTACACATAAATAAACACTAAACAATATATCTGGTCTGCTTGCAGTTAACTAAAGCAAAGAATCAATAATTCCTCTGAAAAGAGTTTTGATCATGTTGGACCCTATTTTTGGAGCCTAACATTCGGAGTCACAAGATGTGTGCTAGACTAAATTATAGAACGTGAGCAAACACATTTCTTCAACTTCAGAACAGATTTTGGGAAACCTCAAACTGGAATCACAATTTAACTTCTTCAGAACCTTTGTCCCCTATCATCTTAAGTTTCTAATGACACCAAAATCATTCGATATAGTTTAGAATTCTAAGAGTTAGGGCTTGTTCCACTTATCCCTTATTATTCATTCTCGGTTCATCTTGATTCTCTAATACCGTAAGTGTTGGGCCCTATTTTCTAAATCATTCTTATACTGAAGCAAATATTCTATGCTCAATTTCCATCCAGATATTGAACATCTTAGAAACTGAATTAGAATTCGATCTCTCTTCATATAATTTGTAAATCTACGTCTCTAGTTTACTCCACATTAGAAATCATCTCAGTTGTAATCCTACAGATCAAGATATATTCAAAATGCTGAAGCATGTTCAGTAAAATAACATCAGTTCATACTATTCCAATAGATTCCTTACTTTCCTTTAGTCAAAATTTTTTCCAATTAATTCAGAATTCTGCTAATTTTTAAGGAGAGATAGCATAATGTGTGACGAATTTATTGTCTCAAGGATCACTTCGTTTAGAGGTCAGATAACAAAGATTGGGCTGAAGGAATCAAACAAGGTTCCGTCCTCCATCATATTGAACCTATTTGAGATAATGGCATAACTTTCTCTAGAGTTATCAAATCAAGGTCATTCTTGAAGGGTTCGAAAGAGGACTTTGATATCTACAACTTTCATGAAGACCTGGAAGACAAATTCAATCTTATAAGGGGTCACAATTGGGACCAGACTATGGGATCAGATGAAGCTAGATGAAGGGTCAGATGAATTGAGAAAATTTCCATAACTTTCACAAGAGAGGTTGGATTAAGGTTTTCTTTAGATGGTTTGAAAGAGAACTTCAAGATCTACAAATTTTATGAAGACTTTGAAGATAAAATCTATTGTCTAAAGGGTCAAAAT
This sequence comes from Erythroxylum plowmanianum, assembly GCA_025531925.1. NCBI lineage: Eukaryota > Viridiplantae > Streptophyta > Magnoliopsida > Malpighiales > Erythroxylaceae > Erythroxylum > Erythroxylum plowmanianum. The sequence goes on along the minus strand of JANVCQ010000005.1, from coordinate 35,883,640 downwards.
TTGGACCAGACAATAGGTTCAGATGAAGCTAGATGAAGGGTCAGATGAACTGGGAAAAATGGTCATAACTTTCTTTAGAGAACTCAAATTGAGGTGTTCTTTGGACGGTTTGAAAGAAAAATTCAATATATACAACTTTTATGAAGACCTTAGAGGGTAAAATTTGGACCAGATGATAGGGTTAGATGAAGCTAAATGAAGGGTCAGACAAATTGGAAAAAATGGTCATAACTTTCTCCAGAGAACTCAGATTGAGGTGTTCTTTAGACGTTTTGAAAGAAAACTTCAAGAGCTACGATATATGAAGACCTTGAAGACATAGTCTATCATCTATAGGATAAAATTTGAACTAGACAATAGGGTCAGATGAAACTAGATGAAGGGTCAGATAAATTGGGAAAAATGATCATAACTTTCTCTAGAGAACTCAGATTGAGGTGTTCTTTAAATGGTTTGAAAGAGAACTTCAATATCTACAACTTTTATGAAGATCTTAAAGACAGAGTCTATCATCTAAAGGGTCAAATTTGGACCAGATAATAGGGTCAGAGGAATAGTGCACCAGACGAAATGACGTCTCCTCCAGACGATACGTCCTCACCAGACGAAGCGTCCTCACCAGATGATACATCCTCACCAGACGATATGTCCTCACCAAACAATGCATCCTCACTAGGTGACATGTCATCACCAGACGATACGTCCTATACTCCTAAGCATCTCCACTTATAAACACCATAACCTTTGACTCCGATATCCAAAAATTTCATACTATATACCATTGGAAAGATAGAAAGATAATATACAACTTCCATGAAGATAACTTTGTCAAATTCAACCTAGATCATTCTAGATTTTCCCTTGAACTTAGAACACAAAATTTTCCCTATGGAAGACTTGAAATTTTGCATTTCGAAAACTTGAAATGTCCTGAGCTTAACCATTCAGTTACCAAATTAACTTCATTAAACTCTTCAAATCTAAACTCATTTGCCTCATCACCTTCAACTACGTTTGATCAGTTATAATTTTTATCTTCCTTTCTGTAACGTCTCACTTGTGTGTATATATATATATATAAACGATTTATGTTTTAAAGTCATCAACTCAAGATGATAACTTCTTCACGTATATCTAATTTTAACTCACATCATCCATACACCATTCATATTTCATTAACATCAAAAGAATAAATTTTTACAAATCTTTGATGGCATTCCAAGCCACATTACATCATCGTAGTCAAGAGTCACGACATCACTCCAAATTTGCATACTTTTGTATTTTAAGCTAGATTTTGTAAACACAAGGCTTTAGTCGCATTTCAAGTATCTTTTGTATTTTAGATTTTGTAAAATGATGTATTATGGCTCGAAATGCCCATTAAAACTTTGTAAACTCTTATCTTTTGTTGATAATAAAATATGATTGTGTTTTTACTCATGACTCTCAAAGTTTGTACATTGCATTTTCAAGCTTTCAAAAAGGTAAAATTTGTGTTTTGACTTAGGGAAAAACTGTATTATTCTAGACTGATTTAGACAAAGTTGTCTTTTGGAAGTTGTAGTTTATCCTCCTAGCTTTCCAACGATATAGAGTATGAAATTTTTGGATATCAAAGTTAAGAGATATGTTCTTTATAAGTTAGTAATGCTGCACAGGATGTATACAGGACAATTGTAGTAAATGTTGAGAAATAGTTGTATGTGATGAATCAATTGAATTGAGATTTAGGAGGTTAATGAAATAAACTTGGTAGTTGAATTGATATAAAGTGATATTGCACTAGAAGAGTTGAATTTGGGAAGATTATGAGGGAACATGATGTTAGAATGGATGTAGAAACCATTGGGAATGCTTTGGAAGGGCTTATGTTTCACCTATATCCATTAGATGGACTTTAGGTCCATTAAACAATCCTTCTCGGGTCTGAAAATGTCCCCAGCACAGTCAATGTCTATTAAACGGACCTTCACGGGTCTAGAAATCACCCTAGAGCCCGTTCATGTCCGTTAGGGGGAGATGTATGTATGTTTAGCAGACATACATGGGATAGCTACAGTAAATTATGATTTTGGCCCTTTTTGAGGGAAAATCTCTCTTTGAGTTCTTTATAAAAGTTGTATATCTAGAAGTCCTCTTCAAAATTGTCCTAGAATGACATTAATTCGATATCTCTAGTAAAAGTTATACCTATTGTCCCAAAATAGGTACAGTTATAAGTTGTGGGTTCATCAATGCTTTTCTATAAGACATTTAGGCTGGTATGGAACTTGAAATGTACTTAGTAGAGAAAACACAAATGAGTGATATGTTAGGGTGATGATTGCGGACATAAACATAAGAATAAATTGTCGTATATTCATTGATCAAATAGAAAATTTTTGGGAAGTTATGAGAATAAAGATGAACTGATGATGGTTTTTGAGATTTCATAGAAATAAACCTACATGATAATACGCTCACGTTTTATGACTCCAGAGTTGGACTCTAAAAATAGGGTCCAGCATCTACGACCCAAGTGAGAGACTGTTGTTTGTTGGTTACCCAACGGTTTCACCATTTGTGATGGGTCATGTATGTTGCTTTCTTTTTGAAACCTCACCTCTGTCTACTACCAACCATCTCCTTCTATTATTTTGATGGAAGGCAACAGGGAGTATAAATATGTGGTAAAAGGTATTAGGTCTCTAAGCTTGACACTTTTTTCTGCACACACAATTAGGTTGCATTTGCTAAAAGCGTACAAGAGCCCTCACACTCATTTGAATTTCAACATTAATGGCAGGAGGTATGTGATCAAAATTTCACATTTATGTTTTTTTTTTCTATCGCGATAGACATGTATATCATTTCTTTTCATATCTTATATTACGAGTATAAAGTTTTGTTCTAAGTGAAATTTGTCTCTTTTTGGTTGATAAGATTAATGTAAGGTATGATATGATGATTTAACAAATGAATTCTTCATACGTTATTCACATTCTTGCATTATCAAGATTGGTCAGGCTTCCTGCATACAATTTTTGAGTCGAAGAGCTGGTTGATTCAGTGTCATGTTTATTGGTGTTTGAAGGAAACACATTTTCATGCAACAGAATAGCAACTAGAGTTAATACTCCTCAAACCTTAAGAAAAGCCACTGCTGCCTTGAAGGAGTCCACTAAAGTTGGAATATTGGAAAATGTAAACAGTGAATACAGGGTGACTTGCACCTTATTTGCGAGCCCCTTCAAGCGATTCTGTATTGATTTTTCTTTCTTTTGCCATTTTGTTTCATTCTGTTTTTGGTTTTGTGAATCATGGTTTTGATATTGTCATTGTAAAGCCCACATAACACAATGAAGCTTCACCAAAGGAGAAACATATCATGAGCCAAAACTTTGTCTCCGTACCTCTCTGCCTGACCCTTATAGCAGTAATCGTGTATAAACATGGAGTCTCTAGTGTTTGTGCATAACATAACATACAATTTCTTGTTTGGTTATCAGAAATTGTAACTGCACTTTCACGCAACTAAAGCACCACAAAAGAGATACAACACAAATTGAAGAATGCTGATCTGTGCTTACCTCCTTTTGGCGTAGTCTCATATCATTTTATTTTTTTATTTTCTAAAACAATAATATACAAATAATGTTTTACGTAAATGTCGACATGTTAAATTGCATTACGTTATCATATTACTTATAAAATTAATTTTACAATAAATTAAAAATTCAATCATTTTATTATTAATTTTAATAATTCTAATAAATAATTACAAAATCAAAAAAAAGGTTTATGATTTTAAATCCAATTTACTTTAAACTTTTTCTTACTTTCAATAACTATAATTTCATAAACTTAAATTTCTCCTAGTGAAAGTGTAAGGCAACGAGGCCTCTTATGCGAAATTATGACCGTTATACAGATTCTCTTGGAAATCATCACATGATAATCACTCACCGTTGACCCTTCCTCGCTGTTTTCTATCATCCACTTGACTTGATGAATTCATCTATCTGACATGATGACGATAATATTTTCATAGCTACCAGCTTCATAGGATTCCCAAGCGGTCCCCACACAAACATAGTTTAAATTATAAAATAAGAAACAGCTTTATAGCCGTTGAATCATCTCCCTCTGTTCTCTTATCTTTTATTGTGAAAGTTGAAGATCAGAAAGGATCAATCTTTAGTGTAAATATCTGCTGTAAGTCATCTCGCTTTGAAGATTCTCCTTTGAGATCGGTATCGATCGTTGTCTGTATACAAAACTGGATACCCATTTTTACAGGAAGTGGAAAAATGAAGGGAGTGAAAGGAAAATTAATGAAGAAGATCAAGTCCATGAAGCCCATAGATTACTTGAAGCAAGATCGAGTTTTTAATCTGAATGCCGCAGATGGGGTTGTCAAAGAGACTTTTCCGATGAATACAAGATCGAAAGTTCAGGACACTAAATTGAATTGGAAAGGAGCTGATGAGAACTTCAAGAAAAGCTGTTTTGACGATGAAGAAACTCGTGATGCTATGGATGTAAAACAGCTCATCAGAGATTTTGAAGAAGAGGATTTGGAGTCAGATAATGAAATTGATAATAATAAAGAAAATATTGGGCCATTTGTGAAAGCTAAAGAGTCACCACTCCGGGTGAAAGAAAGTTTGGAGAATTCGAGGACAAAGGAATCTGGCTCCTTTAAGCAAGCACCCCTATCGGAGATTGACATCTTGTCTTTCCGGCGACCTGATTTGAATTCTAGTAGCCTTTTTGATCCCAACTTACTAGCTGCATTTGAACAAGCTGTAAAAGAGCATTTTAGGATGAGAGAAGAGGAGAGACAAATAAGAGCTGAGAGGCAGAATCTGGAAAGAATGAAACAAGAAGCAGAGAGACAAGCAAGAATTGAGCAAGAGACTGTTGAAAAGAGGCGAGCAATAAATGAACAAGAAAACAATTTTGTAGACTGCAGGGAGGAACATCCATTGAAAACTTCTGGAATGGAGGATGATGATCTATTATTGAGCATGGAAGCGAGATGCCCTCCTGGAGGTAACGAGTCTGTAATTTTCTACACAACAACACTTGGAGGGATACGAAAAACGTTGGAGGATTGTAACAGGATTCGGTTTCTTTTGGAGAGTTTTCGGGTGGTATTCATGGAGAGAGACGTCTCAATGCACATGGAGTATAAGGAGGAGTTAAGGAGAGTTTTAGATGGCAAGGCAGTGCCTCCTAAGCTTTTCATTAAGGGAAGGTACATAGGTGGAGCTGAGGAAGTTTTGATGTTACATGAACAAGGGAAGTTTAGGCCACTCTTTGAAGGTATACCGATTGATTATTCCGTAGGCCTATGTGAATCCTGTTCAGGTTTTAGATTTATGATTTGTTTCAATTGCGGTGGCAGTCATAGGACCAGAAGTGATGATGGGTCGTCGAGTGAATGCTTAAGTTGCAATGAGAATGGTCTGATTATTTGTCCCTCATGCTGCTGAATACAAAATGGTTTTACAGTTTATGCTTTCTGTAATACTTGTTCCCAGTCAGTCTCATTCGTTTGTGGTTGTATAATTGTATAACAGTATGACCATTCTTCCAATTCTTTATAAAATGCTTTGGATAAGGCAGATTCCGAGTATAGTGTTGCTTTTGGTTTTTCTATATTCACCATATGATGCATGGACAAAATACACAGTTTCTTTGTTTTGGCTGAAACTTTGCCTTGTAATTTTCTTGGGATAAGGTTTTCGCTTCTTAATGCAGAAGGAAACTTGTGGTTCAGTTTAGATGTTAGAGATCAATAGAAAGGACTGAATGTAGGAGCAATCCTTCTTCAGCTTCTTGGTTCAATGTTCTCATGGATGTATTGTTTGGCTACTAAGTTCTCATGAATCCAACAAATAAAGATCAGCAAGTACATGTACAACTTGGCTGGTGACCTATTCATCTGTTTTGAAAGCCTAAGGCTATATTTTAAGTGTGTGGTTAGATTCCATGGTTTTTCGGGGAAAACTAATTAATTATAGTAAATTGAAGACTCGATTGACAAGGGATAAGATTGAAGATTTGGTTATATAAAATATTCATTCAAGTGAAATTTGTTTGTTAGTACTTCCAGCTCAATATCATATTAGTTGTATATTAGTCTTAGATCTACACATTCTTTTGTCGCATCGCATCTGATATCTAGATTGCATTATAATAGAGTGTTATTACAACATAGATTAGAGATGAGTACACCGATAAATAGTATCACAGTTATAGGAGAAGCCTGCAAGAGATGCTTGATTCGAATTGATCAGGCAGAATTGGAGGTAGACTTGATCATATTACAGTTGAGAGAGATAGATATTATCCTACGTATAAATTGGCGCACTGCTCATAGGGTTATCATGAACTGCTATACTAAGGAAGTGGTATTAGAATCTCCTAATCAACCGAGAGCAGTTTTTAGAGGTATTAGTCAAGCAAGGTCAGCCAGGTTAATCCCATTTATGAGTGCTTTAAGGTTGATACAAGAGGAATGTGAAGCTTATCTGACCCACATCATAGATACTTTAGCTTGAAGTTTAGTTTTGGGTTAGGTTGCAACACTATCCATGACAAAAATCATATCCTATTGTTATCGAATAAATTGTATTGATGTAGGCTGAATCAGACAAAGTTTCCTCTCAAAATTTGTAGCTTATTCTCTTAACTTTCAATTGGTATAAAGTTTGTAATTTTTGGATATTAGAAATAAGAGATATGAGTTGTACAATTTTGAGTGCATGATCATGCACTTGCCGAAATTTCGAACGTACTTAGTCCAAATTATTTTCAGTATAACTTTCAAAATACTAAACTAAATTGTATAATCTTAGTGTTATTAGAAACTTAAGACATAGGAGAACAATTTTCTAGAAGGAAGTGTGGCTAAATTACTCCATTTTTCTTGTTAGAATGATCATGCAAAATATACCCGAAAGTCTGTTTTTAAAAAAAATCTGGAATGATCAAATGAGTTATGAAATTAGATTCAAATTGTTTTATGGAGTTGCAACCCTAAGTAAAAATTATACTTATGTGAGTGTTGATATATGAATAATTATGTGACGAGAATAATGGAAAGATATCTGGAATTGTCATTGAACATGCCTTGTACACAATCCATATGTATACATATGTGAATAAATAAGTACGTATATAATTGTGCAAATTTATAATATGTGTAAATGTATATTGCATAACATAGAGGAGCATTTGGAATGTCAACATCCAGATGTTGCCGTGACTTCGAGGCAATAGTTTTTAGAGTAATCTTTGAGTAATCTGGACGGTCTCACTTAATTATTTGTTTGTTATAAATTATGTTTTGAGTTATCTTTGAATGTGGATTTGATTGTGCTGATTCCGGACATTGAAGGTTCGAGGCTTCTGATGCATGAATGTGATATTTGAAGTGCTCCTTGCATGTGAATGTGAAGAAATAAGTGTTACTCAACATGATTGTTGAATGTCGGACCAAGGTCCGATGATAAATGTGAAGGAGACTGTGAATGTGATTGATTGAAACAATGATTGATTGAATACGTGTGAGGCATTTCATTACATCAATGCATGATTAGATAATGAGAATTGTGACTTGAGTAGCCACCAAAAATGAGTTTAAAGCTTGGAATGTGATTAAAAGCGAAAGACTCGCTATGTATAACGAGCCCTATATCCCCAATGAATAAGGGACAGTATCTATGAGCCCGGTATCCACAGTAGATAGGGACAATTTAGGCACTTAGTCACAACAATATAATAATCGAAAGTGAGTCTCATGAGTACTGCATATACATTTAATACGTGTGTTTGACTGACTGAAATATATTGTGGACATATATTGAAATAAGAGTGGATATGTGAAGTAAATGATATGTGATGCTATATGCTAAATGAAAAGATGTGAAATATGTGTTTACATGTGTTGATGTGTTGTATGAATTGAGTGAACCACAGAGGATGGTTACCTCACTGAGTTCACAATACTCATCAAAATTGCAACATTGATTTTTCAGGACCTAGAGAGGACATTTGTGACAGAGAGACTCTACAAGAAACATAATTCTTGTACTTTTGGGAAGAGGAAATGACTCAAAGGTCGATAAGCTAAAACTGAAGGATTAGATAGAAATTTTTGTATAATTCCTCTTTCTTGTAGTGTGTTTTGTATTAGGTTTTGGGATGATGTACATATTTGGATGGTTTGTAAAGCTACAATATACATATTCAGTTTTTATTAAATGAAAGGAGGAATTCAGTTGGTTGTTAAATGTTGTGTCTTTTCTTTATGATACCTTATAAATGATGATGCCATGACTGAGTGATTGTAGTGATTGTTCTAACATCTCATTATTATAGGTTATGCCCTAGAATGTCCTCAGGGTGTTCCGATATGTACTCTATAGTAGTGGGTTGTTACATTCTCCTTGTTCATAATGGCTAGTAAAATGGTCTAACTTTTCTGGATTAGTGATATGCTCAATATTGCAGCCAGTAATTGTATCTGGTAAATATACAAATCTATTTAATGGGTTATGAGCCACAGAGATGCTAAGAGGTAGCTCAGTATTGGTCTCCATTGGAGTATTGAGGATTGCTAGCTTATCACGGTTCCTTGTTTATCATATGCAGGTTTCTACAGCTTCTAGTTAGTTTTTAGACAAAGCAGTAATGTTGGAAGCTTTGAAGTAGGTTTTATTCAGCTCGTTAGAGTGGGAGGTCTCCTTCTCTATTTGTTCCCTAAGGGGAGGAGGGGCAGTCTGGTTTAGTTCCTGAGTAAGGGGTTGCTTCAAGTAGTTCATCAGAACATTTAGTTTTGAAAAGCCTCCATGTAGCTCTCCATTTTTAACAGAAGGTTTCCATAAATAAGATAGGGAAATTTCCATAGGTTATAACTCACTTGCTTCATCTAGCTTTAGTATTGGGAATTTGTCAGGAAATTCAGCATATCTATTGACCTCAATGCATATCTTAGCATAGCATATCCTCTCCATATGAGCAATTTAAGAGTCCATATGAATGAGTTTCCCGAAAGAGTGATACGATCTTATTTTGACATATTAATTGATATTATCTCATTTGTTTTGAACTTATTTTATTACTTAGATATTAAAATTAATGCTTGTTTTGTTTTAGGAGATGAAAAGTGGAGTCAAATTAGGACTCTACTGATGATAATCATGAATTTTGGATGAATTAAAGAGATTGTTGCGATGGATAAGGTTGATCACTTGAAGATTTGAAGTTTAACTATAAAACTTCCTTCTATCTTTATCATGTAGGAATTTGAATTTGAATTTAGATAAACATATTTGAAAGTTAGAATTAGATTAGGATTAGATCAGAAAACCCTATAAAAGGGACACTCGTCACAACAGAAAGAGGTTCTCTCTTCTTACAATTTTTGTAATTCTTTATCTTTCTTCTATTTTTGTTTGTAGAGCAAAAGTCATATGTGACTAAACTCAATCATTCTGATTCAAGGAGATTTGATATTCTAATTGTAACTTTGTGAGGTTTTGTGTTCTAAACCTATTATTCACATTTTAATTCAAGTTTTTCATATTTTGAGTTATCATATTTCATGAATGATTAATATTGATTAATTAACAATTTAATTTAATATTAATTATTCTATCACTATCCATACATTTAATGATCCTTAATTGTCATGAAGGATTGCTATAAGTAGAAAATAAGTTATTTATGAAATTGCATATTTAATTCATGATAAACAAGAAAACTAAGTTGAATAATTGCAACTATCTCGATTATTTAATTTAGGGTTAGTCTTTTTTCACTAAGCTAATTGCTATCATTTATTTGATATAGAATGCTGTCACACTGAGTCAAATGGATGATAAGTTTTAGTTTGGATGTTAGGTTTGAACTAATTAATTTAGAAAATTTTGAAACTTATAACGGCTATCATAATATGTTTCAGACTAACTGCTTGAATTGTTAAAATATTCTTTTTAAACTAATGATCAATGTTACAATTAAATGAGATTTTTTCCTTGAATCAGAATTTGGTAATCTTGACTTTCTCACTTTTATATTCAGTTGATTTAATTTGATTTCTTATTAATTTTAGTTAATCAGTTACTTAAACAACCCCTTCCCTTTTTAATTTTATTTCTTGAAATTAAGAAACTAGTGTTTAGTTCTCTAGAGATTTGATCTATTTCCATGACTATTATAAGAAATTTATAGAATCAGAATTATTTTGGAGCTTCGACAATTTGACCAAAATTTGGTGCCATTGTTTGAGAACAATTTCAAGTTTATTTAGTTTTTTAATTTACAGTCATTGCTAACCTCTTGTCTTGTATGACTTGTGCTTCTCACATAGGTAAATTAAAATATAACCCAGAAATTGAGAAGACAATGTGTCGTTTAAGAAAAGAGACTAAGCGAGGAAGAAGGCATTCACCTTCAAACATGAAAGTTGAAGTAGATCTAACAATTAGTGAAGACTCTAATTTTCAAGAAGCAAAAGAAAAGATGAAAAATCTCATCCCTAGAACATTAAGGGAGTTAGCAGCACCGAATTTGAATCAACAACCTTTATGTATACAATTTCCAAATGTTGAGGTAGATTTTAAATTGAAATTAGGTTTGATTCACTTACTATCTATTTTTTGTGATCTTGTAGGTGAAGATCTGTATAAACACTTAAAGGAATTTTAAGTTGTCTGCTCTAAAATGAAGTCACAAGGGGTGCCAGAAAAATAAATTAACCTGAGGGCCTTCTTGTTGAAAGATAAGGCAAAAGATTCGCTATATTATCTTCTCCCTAGTTCAGTAACAACATGGAATGAGATGAAAACAATGTTTCTAGAGAAGTCCTTTCCTTGTCACAAACAACGAATATTAGAAAGGAGATATGTGGGATAAGACAAATTACAAGAGAAACATTATATAAATATTGGGAAAGGTTTAAGGAGTTATGTGCCAGCTGCACACATCACCAAATCCCCGATCAACTTTTGATTCAATACTTTTATGAAGGACTATTGTCAATAGATCGAAGTATGGTTGATGCAGTTAATGAAGGATTTTTGGTAAACAAAACATCTAAGGCGGCCAGACAATTGATATCAATTATGGCCAAAAATTCTCTACAATTTGGGACAATGATGGATGGAGTTGTTAAGCATGTGAATAAGGTAAGTAACACACACCTTGAAGATCAAATTTCATATTTAACTGTTCTAGTTTGTCAATTGTAGGTCAATTGCAATCAGCAAGAGTGTGCGGAATATGCTCATTTTATGGACATCTTATGGGTATATGCCCTACATTGCAATAAGACTCTCTTCAAGAAGCTAACACAATAAGGGGCTTTTCGGGTCAGCCTTAATGAAAATATGACTCATATTTTAATCACTACAATCTAGGATGGAGGGATCATCCCAACTTGAGCTATGGAAATCAAGGAGGCCAGCAATGATATCAACCTCACAATTTTAAATAACCTCAAGTTCCTACATATGTTCAACCTCAATCTTCAAATTTAGATATGTCTTTAGATGAAATTATTAAGGCACTTGCTAATAATACTCAAAAATCTCAACAGGAAATAAGGGCAAGCCTTCAAAACCTAAGAAGTCAGATCACTCAATTAGTCACCTTGTTAAGTAAATTGGAAGCGTAAGCATTAGGAAAATCACCTTCCCAAACAGTGATGAATCCTAAGGAGAATGTGAGTGCAATGACTTTGAGAAGTGGTAAGGAAATTCAATCTGGAACTTCTTTACCAATG
>JANVCQ010000005.1:35859168-35869674 GCA_025531925.1 Erythroxylum plowmanianum | reverse complement strand
GTCTTATTTTCTATCTTCTCCGTCTGCTTTTCTATCTTCGTCTGTTTTTCTATCTTCTCCGTCTGCTTTTCTATCTTCGTCTGTTTTTCAATCTTCTCCGTCTGCTTATCTATCTTCGTATGTTTTTCTATCTTCTCCGTCTGCTTTTCTATCTTCGTCTGTTTTTCTGTCTCCGTCTGTTTTTCTATTTTCTCCGTCTGCTTTTATTTTGATTATTTGTTCTTCATCAAAATCATATATGTGAAGTCATTTTGACTTAACAGAGCATTCATCACATATGTGCTCATACATATATTTTTGTTGTGTTATCAAACATAGCTTGTTTATGCTAAAACTTGCTTTTGAATACGTGTTGAGACCACACTTTTGATGAATTTATGTATAAAGACAATGGAGGCATTTAGAATAACCATTTTTGACCAAAATAAACCTACCTTACTTTTTGTTCTTAGAAAATCAAATTGAGCCTTAAACTTTCTTTTCTTGCATAATAACCTTGTTACAAGTTGAATTTACCCTTTTTGTTAGTAATATCCTTAATGATTTTGAGCCCCCTAAATTGAAGAAATTATGTCGAGCTCTTGTTGTTGTTAATATCCTTAATAATTTTGAACCTCCTAAATTGAAGGAATTATATCGAGTTTATTTGCATAGGATTTTGACTATTTCTATGAAAAGTTAATTAGATGATTCAAGTTGCAATGTTTTGATTTTTTATAGAATGAAAGAGAAGTATAAAAAAAAATCTCCTCTTTGATTTTTTTTGTTTAAAAACAAGAAAGAAAAGAAAAAGTGAATGAAAGAGATGCTATTTGAATTAAGAAATTTTTGATTTAAGTTGAAACTTATGTGTATAAGTTTGTATGGTACCCTTCAATTTATTTAGCCAAAATTTTTTGTCATGCCTCACCTAAGCCATGTTACAACCCTTATTAAGTCCCTTTGATATATACGTTATATTCATTTTGTTTAGTGGTGGAGATAGGATTCTTGAGTAAGCTTACAGAAATAACTAGTTATTTTTTATTTGAGAGCTCAATGAACCTAAACACTTTAAGCGTATAAAGTAAAAGGAGATGAGGAGTTGTTATGAAGATGATTAATATATTGAATTGATGTATATTTGAGGAAAAGCATGAGTCCAAAGTGGGGGAGTTTGATAAAGGTCTTATTTTGACATATTAGTTGATATTATCTCCTTTATTTGAATTTATTTTGGTGCTTAAATATTAAAATTAATGATTTTTTTTTTGTTTTAGGTGATGAAAAGGGGAGATTGCATCAAATTGGGACTTCATTGATGATAATCACGAATTTTGGATGAAGTGAAGAGATTGCTACAATGGATAAGGCTGATCATTTAAAGAGTTGAAGTTTAACTATAAAAATTCCTTCTATCTTTATCATGTAGGAATTTGAATTTGAATTTGAATTTAGATAAACATATTTGAAAGTTAGAATTAGATTAGGATTAGATCAAAAAACCCTATAAAAGGGACATTCCTCACAACAGAAAGATGTTCTCTCTTCTTACAATTTTTGTAATTCTTTATCTTTCTTTTATTTTTGTAATTAGAGAAAAAGTCATATGTGGCTAAACTCAATAGTTCTGATTCAAGTGGATTTGATTTTTTAATTGTAACTTTGTAAGGTTTTATGTTCTAAACCTTTCATTCACGTTTTAATTCAAGTATTTCTTATTTTGAATTCTCATATTTCATGAATGATTAATATTGATTAATTTGATAATTTAATTTAATATTAATTATTCTATCGATATCTATGAATTTAATGATTCGTAATTGCTATGAAAGATTGATACAAGTAGCAAGTAAGTTATTTATGAAATTGCATATTTAACTTATGATAAGCAAGAAAACTAAGTTGAATAATTGCAGTTATCTCGATTATTTAATTTAAGACTAGTATTTTTTCACTAAGCTTATTAATATCATTTATTTAATATGAAATAATATCACACTTAATTAATGGATGATAAGTTTTAGTTTTAAGCTGAGTTTTGAGTCAACTAATTTAAAAAAATTTCAGACTTATTACAACTATTCTAATATGTTTCAGACTAAGTACTTGAATTATAAAAATATTCTTTTTAAATTAATGATTAAATGAGATTTTTCCCTTAAATTGAAATTTAATAATCTTGACTTTCTCACTTTTATATTCAGTTAATTTAATTTGGTTTCTTATTAATTTTAGCTAATTAATTACTTAAACAAAAACCCCCCATTTGTTTCCATCAGCCAGCCTTAGCAGGCCTACGCAAAGCTGGAGTGGTTCAAGAGCAAGAGTATAAACAGTGGCCAAGAAGAATAGGCGGGAGTTTAGTTACTGAACTTGGTAAGAAGGTAGGGGCAGAAAGGGAAAAGTTTAGAGAGAGGTTAGAGGGAAAAGTTTAGAGAGAGCTCTGTAAGAAGGTAGGGGCAGAAAGGGAAAAGTTTAGAGAGAGGTTAGAGGGAAAAGTTTAGAGAGAGGTCATATTAAGCGCGTCCTAATCCACTTCTTGTCCCATTTGAATTACAAAATAAATAAAGAAAGAGGGCTAAGATAAAAAATAAGCCTGAATGTGGCAATTTGTTTAGAGCAGTAGGCCTAGACGCAGAAGAGGTGCAGTAAGAAGACAACACAAGCCAAATTAGCGGCTTGGGTAACATGGTGCATCAAGCTCGTTAATGTACACATGAATACAAAGTGTTACTCCCCACAAGAACCACACCTAAGATTCCAAACTGAAGCTCCCCTTTTGAACCTTATCATACATGCATTCACCGTGCGTTGGCGTTCAACCATGAAGTTGGATATTGACACCATGATTTTCCCATCAACACAACTCAGCTGCTGGTGAAGTCCCAAGGAGTATTCATCTTCCGCATTCAGCGACAATTACTGGATCTTCATAAGTTTCCGACAATAACTGTGACCATTCCTTGGGCTTCTGATGTCGTGTTTGGTCCCATTCCTTGACCTTGTGTCTACTAACCAACAAACAATATCAAGCTCGAAGGGATTTATGAAACATTACAACAGTTCTCAGACGTAAATAATGGACAAGATTACAGAGACAGACAGAGAGAGCGTGTGCAACCATAGAACATAGACATGAAAGTGAGATAATGATTGGACGCGATTAAAAATTTTGCAGTTCCTTGAGCTAAAAACAAGTGAACTAATGAAGCCCAAGTGAAAGTGGGACTTTCATTTCTCCCTCGCTCTTCCTTGAAGGTAAAAGAGGTATCTGAGCTAAACATTGGAACTGTTGAGGCTTGGCTCTATTTGCATATGAAGCTTTAGTCCAACTTCAGCAAGCAAGCTTGAGCTTTAGACTCTCAAATGAAGCCAATTCAAGTTAAAAGTACAAGACAACAGAGAATTAAGTTCATAAGGTGAGAAAACATCCCTAAAGCTCCAAGAAATGAAACATGAATCATACAGTTCACAATATTTAGATGTCAGCAATCTAAAACTGTTAAATTTTTTATTGAAACATGTTACAACTATTCATAGTTTAATTTCACATAAACCTCAAACAAATAAGAAAGCCTGATCAATTCTTTTATTCAGAATATTGCAATTCCCATGAATCTCCCTTTTATTAAAAGCAGTTCCCAACTCCTTTCTTAAGAATCATATACTAATAAATGGCCCATTTCTCGTTTATCTCTGTTCCTCGTAAGGCCTGGTCTTAGGATGAAATGTAGACACGTCCCTGTGATGGCACTAATGCAAACACCCAATGTTTTCAACCCAAAAGCTGCAACCTAGTGGTTTTTCAAATTCATACAACATCTCACCTGCTACATTCCTAAACTGGAATCTGCTTATACTTCAATGAGATTGCACTTCATCCATCTTTTCTTTTCTTGTCACCTGAAGACAATCTCAAGCACTGTTTCGTTCAAAAGGAGATTCTTTCTCTCTTCATGCCATTCAAAACAATTGACCAGAAACCCTCCTCCATTTTATCATAAAAGCAAGATCCTCACATTGCAATACCACTATAAAGGCTCTTCAATCTCAAAACAAACTGATTATGAAAGTATTAACCTTCTCAAGTATCGTGCAAATCACAGTATGGCCTCATCCAAGTATCATGCCCCTCAATCCATGTGTTTTAAGAGGGTTGTTATCCAACCAGGAATGCTGTCTGCAAAAGAAATATTATCACGAGTGTAATAGCTCAACAAGTATAAAAGGAGAAGTTGTATTAATAACTTCCCTCTAACCTGACTACCTCGATAGTAAAGCAATTACCCTTTTCCTATATTAAGCAGAACATAACCGAAAGAAACAAAAATAGAAAACCGTACAACTCACAGAAGCAAAAGACAAAAGTTAAGTTTTTGGTGTTGCATAAAATACCAATATGACCTCTAGATAAATTTTGAGATATCCAAGAATTAATTTCAAAAGACACAAAATGTTTTACTCCTTTACAAAAAGCAGACAACTTTGATCCACATCTCCATTAAGGATATAGTACAAATTACAGATGGCACAAGATGATATCCTAGGAACTACTAACTGGAAATAACGTAGGTGAACTGCCTAGTCACACTTGAAGCAATTCATTCTAGTGAAACCAGTTGATATCAACCATTGATAAGGACAATTAGAACTCCAGCAAATTTGGAACCAGTCATCTGACTTAGAATATGTAGAGTGTGAAATCAGAAATATCCAAAAGGCTCATACAAGCAAGTGGAGATTTGTGAGAGAGGTAATTATAGAACTATATTAACTGATGATAAGAAGTGAGACAAGTGTTATCACTTCAAACAAATCATATACAGACTAAATGAAGCCAGTCCTTTAGGTACTTCAAGCAGCTTTTGTCAGATTAATATCTAAAACCAGAAAATCTGCCCAGCTGTACTGAAACATTGTAGCAGAGAATCTTTTCGCCTGAATTTTCCTGTGAATAGAATTAAAAATTTAATGCTTCATTTTGTACAAGGAAATATTTCCTGTTTTTATTTTTTTAAAAATCATTTTATTTTTCTATTTTTTTATTTACCGAGACTAGGCTTGATGGAATAAAAAATATGTTCTTCAATATAATTAATATAATAATTTTTTAAGGAAGTACATTAAAAGAGCATATTTGATATAAAAAAATAAAAGACAACTAAAACAGTTTCCTCAAGAGTAATACAAAGGGATTTTTTTTGTAAGAACACATTCTGTTTTTAAATCACCAAATAACTTCTCATTATTTCTTTATATTTCCTATCAAAATAAAAATTGAAAATGGAAATGTTTTCTAATGTTGAATAGTATATATTCCCTTTTATGATGTATTGAGTTCTCATGGGTGAGAATTTGTATCTGTAAAACTCATTACGCACCAAATTATATATTCATGGACTGTTGTTGTTCTGTTTCCTGCCAGCTAAAGCATGGTTGAAACTAAAACTTAAGCATATAGGATGGAGTAAAAGCTACTTTCAGGAGAGATGGGTGCTGTTGACTGTGGTAAGAGAATGGAAATAAGGAACTAACTAAACACAAAAGTAATAATCTAACAAAATCTAAGGGGGAGGGAAAACCGAGAATTATCTACTTGGACAATTTTTCAGACTGCCTATGCCAGAAGAGGAGGAAGCCAACTGCAGTTGCCTCAATTTCTTCTGACTGTGAGTTCTTCCGAAGGCTCTAGATGGAAGACTATCTTTGAGTCAGCAACTATGAAAACATATTGATAAAGCTTACTAATGTCACTACTTTAAGCACTACCTAAATCACATATAACCACAGATATTGTCACAGACCATGAAGAGAAGAAACATACACACAGTGGAATACACATGTTGTGTATTTGCATGTGTATGGATACAAAATATCACCTTTTCTACTATTCAGAATGTTTATGATGAAACTAAAACAAAGTGGTCACAAAATACCATTAGTGTTCAATAAGAGGGATTACTCCAGCAAACAAAAAACTAGGTATAGTGACAAATTAAGACAAAGATACAATACAAGGAAGGTATTCAGAATGTTTACCTCAACAATCTACACTACACAAATTGAGATAAAGAATCAATGCAATGAAGGTATTCAGAATGCTTACGTCAACAATCTACAATCGTGCATTCATCCTGTTCTGATCTGAATGATCTCCAAGAGATGACAACGTAAAAGTTTTCTTACTTCCATTTGCTTTGAACATTGCACTTCCGCTTGCCGCCATAGAACAAAGGTAATCTAGCGACTGCAGCCATGAGACTAGGGTTGGCTTGCGTGTGACATCCTCTGATTCAGCAACCAATGTATATAATTCATTCAGAACTACATTCTGACCCTCTTTTGGCAACTCAACAATCAGCTGTGCCAACAATTTCATCAATTGTGGTAGTACCTAAAGAATAAACAAAGTGAGCATCATATATCTCGAATGCCACAATTGAAGAGAACAGTTTTTTCTCTTCCTGTACAAATCTCAGCAGAATTGGAAATGCTGCTAGTGCTATTAAACAGCTTCACATTCTTAATATAACTCTTAGGACAATGACAAATATTTTATAATTTTTAATTAACAGGTGGACCATGAACATACAACATACCAGCAGCAACTAAAAACAAGTAGAGAATGGATGGAAATGTTATTGTCACATCTTCTGGTGGAAAGGACGATAAGCATTTATATAAATACCTGAATATCAACCAAAGAAATAAGCCGTAAAATCAACTCCACAATTTTCCTACAAGGCCCTGTCTCGCCTTGCCAGTTCTTCCATATATCATCCTTTTCAGTGGAAGTTTCCCTGCAGAGCCTGTTCGCTTTTTCCACAACACTGTGGATACAATAAAATATGGCTGGACTTCCAGCAGGAAGATTTCGCACCAAGGCTACAACCCCAGAAGCCATACCCTCAAAAGGAGTACAACCAGGATATCCCTACAGCCACATGAAAAAAAAGCCAGCACTTAGATTTTGAGGATTAAAGCATATTAGATATTAACGAATATGAATCTCAGCTACTTTAAATACCGCCAGTGATCTCTGCATGTAGTAGAAAGCAAGTTTCTCTTTCAATAATGCTTTTTCATTGTCATCAGAATCCTTCCCAGCAGATAGGAATGCCACATAGATAGAATGTGCAGTTCTAGCTACTTTTCCATTTGGATGCTCCATATATCTATGAGACTCATGTAAGGACCATAACTTACAAACACTGCATGAAATCTGTATTTCTCAACAAACCCATTTAGTAGTCTAATACAGGATACAAGAACATGGTTGGAGCTATCGCTCCGCTGAATAGAGAGGTAGGCACAAGATCAATAAAAGTTGGAATCACCCGCAAGTAAAATAAGATACGCGAAGTTTGCACTTCATCCTTAAACCACAGATACTGCAATTTCTGCAGTAATTCTGCAAGGAAACATTTATCTTCCAACAACTAAAGCAATAAAAACATATGGAACATACTTGTATGAAACATAATTGAAATGCATACCAACAGGAGAAACGAGTAAGATCTCTAGAAGCCTTACCTCGTGGTTTTGTTAAATTGGTGTAAGAGGGCATGGACTCCACAAAAGAGATGCATGCAGTCTTATTCTCTTGTATGCTTACAACAACACCTCGAATTGTATCCATATATTCTGGTAAATGCATGCGTCGGAAATACTCCATGCAGGAGAATGCAACCAGTATAGAGATGGATGTCTCCATCTGTGACTCAGCCAACAATTTTGAAGTTAGCTTGTGCTTAGAAACAGTCAAGGAAAAAACTACAACCATAAGGAATGCAGACTCTGCAATTTTCTCAATATCTCCAAGTAACTCATCCTCTTTCCCACGAAGCAACAAAGCTACTTGCCTATGCCCTAAGTAAAGCTCCTGGCAGAAACGCCATATCATACTTTCAACAATAACTCTATTCTCTTCATCAACTGCTGCATACTGATTGCATAAAATGCCACTAATGGCCCCAGCTTCTTTAAAGGGTATGCTGTTAATATGTTCTTTAGTATCATATGGCGCCAGCCCAGAAACAGCATCTGATGACCCAAGAATAGTTTTGTACAGTCGCCGCAATGGAAATATTTCTGTTAACAATGCTGAAGTCAGGCATATGAGCAAAGAGGACCGGGAAGACACAGAACCAGCTCGTGCCAAAGCTAAAGATGTACAGAGTAGCAGATGACTGGTTGTGTGATCATTATCTGAACCAGAAAAGCCTTTAGTTTTAGAAATCAAACCCTGTGCAATCAATTCTATTCGATTTTCTGCAGAAATTCTCACTAGCGAAAGAATCTGCATTCCCTGAATATCTGCTGCGGTTCTATTCAAAGCTCTGAGAGTGCCTGCAGCAGTCATGACCAGAGCAAAAGGAACATAGTTTGCTACAGAGGTTTCTAAAGTGACCTTCACAAAAGTTTGCAATTTTTCCGGAGTACGGGATCTAATAATACCAGATACGACCCATTCAACCAAATGCAAAATCATAAGTCCATGAGAAACACTGCCACGAGGCCCACCTTCCTTCCCCCAAATCTCCAAGAACGCATTCAAAATTCTAACAAAATGAACATTTGCAGAACACAAAGCATAACCAACTCCCGCAAGAACATATGAAACAAGTATATCAGATGAGCTAATCAATCTGTACTCTTCCTCCATGAGTCTACACAGCAACTCCAAACAGACCGTTCTAGATTTTTCTGACAAAGTAGGCACAAAAGAAAACGCACCCAGAAGGAGAACACCTTCAGAGAACAACTCATGGGTCTTCTCAGAGCTAAATTGAGAAGCAAAAATGGTAGAGAGAACCTCAAGTACGGAATCAACGAGGGCTAAAGAGGGTCTAAAGGATTTCCTTACCCAGATGTATAGAAGACGCAACAAGAGAGGATATGCCTCACCAGGGAGAAAAAGGGCTTGAGATGACAAAATGGAGATTAAGAGCTTTGCTTGAGGGTCCGCAACATGAAGTGAAAATCGAGAGTCAACAAGGGTCTTCAGGGATTGAAGGTGATGGAGCTGAAATGACTGATGTTGAAGAGAGTCTCTGAGCTCAGCCCACGCATTGATGATGGCACGGGCCGACGACGAAGACGAATTACTTGTGCTAATGCCCATATTCACGCCGCTGTTGCTCCTCAGCCATTCTTCTAAGAGAACGGTATCAGGTTGAGTAGTCATCTTTCTATAGGGAACTGCGAAAGATTCAATTTTTGGCTCAGATAACCAACTAAAATAACCTATACCAAAAATACCATATCAGAGCAGCAGCTCGTCCTCCAATATCTTCATTATCTAAAACTAGTCAGACTTAACAGATAGAAACCATGACTTGTGCAGTCACTAAGACAATTAAAACCACAACACTCACGTACAATTAGAATTCAAGCATAAAAGAGTACCTCGATAAGGAACTCACAAAGTAATCAAATTCTAGCGCACAGAGGAAAACAGAGATGACACTAGGACCTTTTTCTTTTCCTTTTTTGATAACAAGACACCGAGAACTTGAGCCATGAAAATAGCATTACCTTCACAAGGAAGTTCAATATTGTTCTTGAAAGCTCGCACCAAGCAGCAGAAATAAAAATTATCATGGTATATTTATCTATTGCTTTTAACAAATATACTAATCATAAGAAAAAGATAAAAATAAATATCTGAAAATGACGATGACTCGATTCGAAACTTCGAAAATATAAAATTTTTATATATTCCACACCAAAAAATATGTCACACTTTCAATACTTAATATGACTTTGGTTGATTTAAAAAACCCTTTCTTCAAATACGAAGAAAACAATTTTCTATTTTTCTCTTGTCTTTTTGTTTTATACAACAATCGTATAAAACTGAAACAATTATTTGTATCTCACTTTGTATATATCTCACCGCACAAAAAATAAAAAAAAAACCAAGTCTATGTGATTTAACTCTTCTCTACGTTCTCTTGAAACAAAACAAAACAAAGACTTTTGTTTTGTATATCACCATACAAAAACGAACAACACTGAGAGCATATATGAGTTTCTCTTCTCTATGTTTTCATGCACACAAAAAGAAACGGAAAAAAAACTTAGGAGATGTTTGATTTGAGGGTTTGAGAATGAAGGAATAGAGCAATTGTAAAAATCATTATTTGCTTTGGGGTTTTCAATTTCAAGAGAATGGATTTATTCCATTAAATTTGAGAATCTACTAAACCCACCAAGAGGTGGGTATCGAGTTTTCATTCCAATATAAGTTTTTATCACATTTACTTTTTATTTTTTTATCCCGAGCCTTTGTCCCACCATCCTCTTTACTTTCTTATCGCCTCTCAATTCTTTACGATCTCCCATCCTGTCTTATCGCATCTCATCAACGAAGGAATTTTTTGTTCTGCGTCTCCACGTATATTTTCTGAAATCCCTCGTTTTAATTTGATGTTAAATGAACCAGATAGAACCTGGTTTCATCTCATTGTAAATGGGGCTTTTGCTCCTTTTTTTCTTATATATTCTCGTTTTATGATTTAA
>JANVCQ010000005.1:35812384-35822599 GCA_025531925.1 Erythroxylum plowmanianum | reverse complement strand
GAACTGCAGGCCAATCTGGGTCCCCAGGATGAAGGAATATTATTTTTGATGACCGATCGATTCAATTCCCTTTCGGTTATCGTTGATTCGTCACTCGGTGGCTTTTCAACGACTCGCCCGTCCATCTGGTCAGTCGCTGTGATTTCTTCATCTTTCTCTACGTCAGGCGTTTCATTTCCCCTTGCCTCCGATGCCTCCATCGCTTCCGCCGTTATCTCAAGCAGCCCAACAATCTGTGAAGCACTTTCGGTGGCCAGTTCCTGGCTGAAAGAGGAGGAGGTGGTGGTTTCATCCCTAAGTCTAGAATCACTCCTAGGGTTAGTCGACGACATGGCTACTAAAAAGGAAATGTATAGGATGAGGAAAGGAGAGAGGAAGTACCTAGTTCGGTGACTGAGATTGGGAGTTTGGATAGCGGTGAAAAGGAAGTTCCGATGATTGCAAGCAAAGAGATGAAGAGCAGAAAGAGCAGAAGTTGGAGAATCAAGTGCGCAGAAATGGTAGTGAAGGAAATCTGTCGACTCCAAGCAGTTATCACAAAAAACCAACTGAACGGGCGCACTAATTGAAATCGAACACGTGGCAAAATCTGAGCCGTGTGAATTAGAGTTGTCAGATACCCAGAGCGGCGCAGCAGTTGAAACGATACGCATGACTATAAAAGCAACAAGAAAGGAGGCTCCCTTTCAGATTTTGAAAATCTGTCAGAGGACACGTGTCATAAGTAATGATAAAACCCAACACTCTGACTAGACGTCGATGTCCTATCGATCGGGCCTAGCACGAGCTGTCATGCAGGCGAGCGGCATGAATCCTATGTACTCCATCGATCCTTCTCCCTGGTTTGACTCGAGGGGTAGGGGGCTCATGGTTGGATCGGTCGTGCTAGACCTAGGTCCGACCCTAGGATGGCGTGTGAGCCGATCGGCCCATTCGCAAGATGTTGAGTTAAACACGACAGGTATTTACTATATAAGTTCATTATCTCCTCATGATGCAGGTACGACTCTAATATCCCTGATACTCTTTGTTCATAGACACGAAAAACCTAGGACAAAGAACTGACTTAAGCATCGGAGGGGCAAGCCGGCGATCAACCCCTGGTGTGTCTTTATTGTTTTTGCAGGTATCTCCTAGTTGAAGCTAATCGAGATCATGAATCCAAGCAATGGTGCCCAGCCTCAACAAAATCAGACTGAACCAACCCTTAACACCAGCAAGATGTTCTTTCATTCTAAAAATTCATCTCCCTTTAAATATTCTACTTCAAAACATACAGTTATATTGGATATTCCCATCGGATGCTTAAGAAGAAGAAAAATAATTTCATGCTAGATCGAACTTACCATGAGTAGAGGATGGTTTCATAACCGCCATTATGATTTAGTCGAAAAAGTTTTAAAAAATAATTAGGTATACTATTGTCAGGGAAAAAGTATACAACTTAAATAATTCTCATTATCAATTATAATAAAGAAGATGAACAACAATAAAATGGATACACAAAAGACCAACACATGTTACTCACTTATTAAACTTTGTTCCAACAGTTGATCCACTTTAAATAGCCTAACTGAAATATTGCTATTTTTCAATTTTGGTGCTTTAGATCAACAAATTGAATAGTTGAAAGAGTATATACAACTCACCTATCAAAACCAGAAATTGATACGAATAGAGTTCTAAATGTTACGAAAATTGATATGAAATAAAGTTCTAAATGTTACAGAAATTGATATAAAATAGAGTTCTAAATGTTACAAAAATTGATATGAAATAGAGTTCTAAATGTTACAAAACTTATCATTACTAGAAATTGATATGAAATAGAATTCTAAATATTACAGGAATTGATGTGAAATAGAGTTCAAAATGTTACAAAACTTATCACTACCAGAAATTGATATAAAAATAAAGTTCTAAATATTACAGAAATTGATATGAAATAGAGTTCTAAATGTTACAGAAATTGATATGAAATAGAGTTCTAAATGTTATAAACTTGAAACCTTGTGAAAATTTGTAGTTCTGTAAAGTGACATACCAATTGGACAAAAAATCGAACGAATGGTTCAAATTATTTACTTCCAGTTTCAATGGAATTTGTCGTTGAGGAAGAAATCACTCAAGACCAACAAAGTTTAATGCCATCTCTTCCATAGATAACTAGGGAAGTTTTGCGTGTAAGTCAGCTTTGTCCGTTCTTTTAACGTTGGATAAAATAATGAAGTTTATGAGTAGTGGATGATTCGCTGAGAAAGTTCAGATATTTTTTCATTTACTCTGCATTTTATTCCGTGATCATTAATTTTCCTCCTCTTTAGAACCCAACTTGGACAATACGAATACGTAAGTGGGAAAAAGGCAATTCCATGATTTTCTTAGAAACTTCAAATATTTCCATTTATTTTAACGGTCAGAATTTAAGCACAAATAAAATATTTTAAATTTCTCAAAGCGAATTTTCGATAATAGCTTTATCTAGAAGAGACGTACGTTGGGCTACATAATATGTTTTTCAGAAACAAGCTTTTAAAGTTAAAAGTCAATAAAAATACGATAGATTGAGTTCATTACATATTAAAATATTGGTACAAAGGTTATTTTCATTTGATAAAGCAAAAAAAAGATATTTAAATTAAAAAGTTAATGAAAATAATGTTTTAAATATAATTATTTAAGTATTAAAAATTTAATACTTAATTAAAATTTTAAATATTACAGTAAAAAAATTTAAAATGTTTTTTTAAAGTTTTTAATCGTTATCTCGATATATTATATAGAGGCAAGGGCTAGAGTGGCGAAAATCTTAAAGCTTTTCTCTTATTGGATTGTGAAGGCCAATGGTAAATCATGTGATTTTTTTTTTTTGACAAAAAATCATGTGATTTATCACACCTAAATGTATATATTATATAAATAACAAGTGCCGATTTGAAAGACTTTTGGTGCTCACTGAAGCCATCCTGGACCTTGAGCAAGCAAGAAGCAAGAGAAGTGCCAGACGCAAACCTCATATTTAATTAGATTGTACGGTATTAGGCGTACGACCTCAAGCCTTATTTCCAAAGCTAAATATTTAACGACATTTAAATAAGAATTGATAGAGTTGACTTTTGATACAGAGTTGGCTTTTGTGTATGACGAAATTAAAAGTTTGATGTGAAATTAGATACGACTATTCTGCCCATTTATTATCAAAACATATTTTTATTTGTAAACATTATTGTTTTTATAAATTATAGTTTCAATATAAAGGAACGAAACATGAAAGATGATTCCTATAATTTTTTAATAAAAGATGCCAATTTTTATAATTTTAATTATTTTGAGAATTTTTTTTCAAATTTTGATTATACAAAAGGGATTAATTAAAGTTAGTTTAAATTATGATATAGTCAAAATTAAATTCTAAATGTGGTGATCCTGGTTAACAATTTCAATATAAGACCATACTTTTCAAGAAATTCAAATAATAAAATATAATTTTAGAATAAGCAAAATTAAAAAAAAGAAGTTCATACCTCTTGAACTAAAAGTTTTATATTTAGCATAGATTCTTTATCTATAACGGAAGAGTTAGCCTGAAGTTGGTCTAAAGTTACCCTTGATCACTAATGATAATAGTAAAAGGAACTAAGACAGGAAGTGAACTTCATGCTTCATAAAACTTGGACGCACTACTAGATTAGAAATGTAGGTGTCAGGGTGTTTCATATTTTCAATTTCCAGTTTGTTCTTATTCATCATTACAAAAGGAGAAAAGTTTGAATTTAAGATGGAGTGGAACTGTGGGAGATGTCAAATTCCAATACTATCAACTGATCCATTTTAATAGCTTTTGATTTTGTGAAATCATGCCCAAAAAGTATAAAGGAAGGTTGACTCACCAAATGAGATGACGATACTTAGATCACATAAATCAATAAGTGATGAAAGAACTAAACCGACGGCCTCTCTCTCTTTCCAGGAGGGCACTAAGTCGAATACATAACCTTTTGAGTAAAGAAACCTCTATTGTCACGACTTCTTTTGTTGTGCGTTGATTTTTCTTTTGTGGTATAGTGTATACAATTTGATAATTTAAGAAAGCAACCCAAGCATGCCTCTGCATCAATGACGAAAGCCTACAAAATGTCAGCCTGACCTAAAATCTAGTGGACAGAGGAATAATTAATACCTTAACTCTCCACTCCTCCTTACCATTTTGCAGTTAAGTCATCAAGTTGACAACACTTTGTCCCAAAACAATCCAATTGCATGTGCTAAATCGATTTACTTTACGATCAAGAATACTTATCGCCTCCAATTTTAAACAAATGGCAAATCAAAGCACTTAGTTTAAAAAATTGGAGCTTATCACTTTATACCTAAAACCCTTACAAACTGCACCTCCAAAATTGCCTACCTCTGCCACATGTCATCTTCTCCCCTTCTAAGTATGTGATCCTAAAAAAGTGGCAGAATCTCTTATCTTAGTTGGGCCCAATATTACGCATGGTTAATGGTTATGGCTTATGCATGTATAATGCCAGCCCATGCCTTCCTTTCGCACACATAGAGATCTGTATCAAGATTCATCATCTTTAAATAGCAGTGATTAGGAACTGGAATCATTTTCCATATCTATTTAAGATTACCCAGTAATCCGGTTTGGAAGAGTCTTTAAAACTAACTGATTTATTACCATCAATTTTTAAGTACTTTCATTAAATAAAAAATCCAAACCGAATCAATTCAAGATGTGTTAAATTTGTTTATATCATCTTCATATCAGGCTAGAATTTTGTTCCTCAATCTCGTGAGATTTTTATTATGCCCTAATACAACTTTAAAAGGATCCGTCCATGACCTCTTCTATCATGAAAACACAGAGTTCTATTGTCGTGTAAAAGATGATATAATATGTTCTCCAATCTCATAAGAGATGGCTAAAGAAACGTATTATTCACACAGAAAATAAATCATGACCTTATTGATAATAGATAGAAAGTTGCAGAAGGTATATGTTCTCATTCAGTTACATTCTCCGACTTTAGTAGAAGAAAAGGTAAAATTGTAGAAAGGGATTTCAAATTTCATTTTAATTCCTGGAGGTAATCACATAAAAATCAATGAATTTAAGATAGGATATAGCTAACGCTTGCTTACTGATGAGTCTTTTCTGGAAGAACATCTAAAAATCATATTTATTTTTATGTATCTCTAATTCCAAATGGGAGAAATAGTAAAATCCCATTGATCTCCATCCCAGTTTATTTGAGGAACATGCTCAAATCTGTAAGAAATACATTCTAAAATTTCCCCATCAACTGTTTCTGTAATTGATTTTTAAGCAAAGGATAGCAGAGCTGTAACCTGTACACTAAAAGATATGAAAGAATTTGTGATGCCCAATTTTTTAGTCCAAACTCCTTATCTGTTCAGGTCAGTTGGGAGAATGACCAACAACTTTAATTTCAATCTCTCCCAGCCTAATATTCATGATGAGAATACCTCCTCCTACCTTTCGTTTGATGCAGGATAAAACAAGAAATTCATCACAGGCAAACCATTGGTCATAAAGGGCATTACCTAGCATTATAAAGCATTAAATTCGAAATACAAGTTATGAAGCATTTCCGCGGTGTACTGTTTCAGCTCTCTGGCTTTGCCCAAACATACCTCATCATCCTTCCAGCCTGAGAGCCTGGAGTATAACTCTGCTAGAGCATGCCAAACTTCAAATTTCAATGACTTTATCGTCCTCAGCCTGTAACACAAGTACAGGGAAAAGTCAAATATCTCTAGCAGTCAATCATTATCCTAACAATGGTTGACGTGAATGGAATTGATTTTATTAAGCCTTTACAAAAACACCGTAGGATACATGACTTACAACCTGTTTGGTTCAGCTTTTGAAGGATAAAAAAAAATTATTTTTTTCACTGCAAAAGCTATTTTTAAGAAAAATGAGTGTTTAGCTGTAAAATTCAAAAATATTTTTTTAATAGAAATGATTTTTTCAGAAGCTAAAATATAACTTTTTAAGAAGTTCAAATTTGAAGCTTTTAAAAAAAGTCCCTCATTTTAGCTTTTTCGGTAGTTTTTTTCCATTATTTATGTTTATAATGCAAACAAGCACCTTCGTCTTTTGTGTTTGGTTTGATTCAGCTTTTGAAGGGTGAAAAAGGTACAAAAGCTATTTTTAAGAAAAATGAATGTTTGGTCATAAAATATAAAAGTACTTTTTAAATAGAAATGATTTTTTCAGAAGCTAAAATACAACTTTTTAAGAAGCTTAAATTTGGAACTTTTGAAAAAAAGCCTCTCATTTTAGTTTTTTCAGGTAGACTTTTTTTCGTCATTTACGTTTATAACGCAAACAGGCACCTTTGTTTTTTGTATTCAATTTTCTCTTCCTTCTTCAACTTTTGTCTTGCTTTTCTCTTATTCTTCACGTTGTTTTTGCAAACCCATCTTCACAAGGAAAAAGTGACCACCGACTTTTCAAAGGACACACCCATCTTCTCAAGGGACGCACCCATCCTCTCAAGGGAATATTCTACACAATTGTTTTGCAAACCCATCACAGGTGAACAAAACTTGCCTTTCGATTAATTTTTGATTTGGGGTTTCTAGTATGATTTGTGGTTTTTGGTTTGCATCGGTTGAACTTAAATATTAGGGATTATTGTGTGGGTTTCTGGTTTGTGTCAGCTGAATTTGAATATTAGGGATTATTGTGTGGGTGATTTGGGTTGTGTCTTCTGCTCACTATTAGTGTACATTACATCCATTTCGACGAGGACAACTGCAGTATTAATCCTTCTACTCTAGGTAGAGAATAAGGACATGCTAGAAACATCATGTCGTACACCTTCCCATGGTGGTCATCATCGATCCTTCTTTCATTAAGTAGTATGCAGGTATCAATTGAATGCTTCATGTTATCTTTTCAGCTTCTTACCTTTTCTATTTAATGTTGTGGTTATTATTGGAAGTGTTTTCTCTAACATCTTTCCATCAGGCCCGGAGACTTTCTCGTCGGCCACTTCAGTTTTTCTTTGTGAGCACTTCCACGGTTACGAGAGCGGGTGTGTTTATATAGGACTGAGGATCCCTTCGGTTGACACAGTAGTTATTACTTTTATTTATTTATTTATTATTATCATTATTTTACTATTTTCATATTTTTAATTGTTATTGCTATTTTTATTAGTTTATTAGTGTTATTATTAGTAGTATTCTATATATATATATATATAGTTTTAGTATTGTTAATAATCGTTGTTGCTATTATTATTATCAACTGTTTGAGGACTTCTTAGGATAGTACCTACGGATAGAGTGAAAGACACGAAGCAAAAGGGATGCCTTTAAGTCGTGTTGTTGGAACCAGTGCAGGCGGATGAGTGCGGGCAACATGCAGGGATAAAAAAGGAGAGGGTGGAATGAGGATAGGCTCTTGAAACATTATGACCCTAACGGGGAAGTCCTTGGAATTAGTGGAGATTTTATTCAAGTATAAGATATAAATAGTCTGCATTCAGGAGACTAAGTGGGCAGGTGCTAAAGCAAAGGAGATAGGGTGTTTCAAACTATGGTACTTAAGAAGTACGCAAAAGCAGAATGAGGTAGGTATCGTAGTGGTCAAGGAATTTATAGACCGAGTGGTGGGGATTACTAGGAACAATGATAGGATTATGGTGGCAAAAATGGTTTTTAGTAATATGGTTCTCAATGTAGTCTGTGCGTATGTACCTCAAGCGGGTTCGGACATACAACAGAAGCGTCTATTCTGGGAGGTGTTGGATGGGGTGCTGCTACAATTATCTGATATAGAGCAGATCATCCTAGGAGGTGACTTTAATGGGCATATAGAGGTTGGTTCGAACAGATATACAGTAGTGCATAGGGGCTTCGGATACGACACTAGAAATGAAAATGGGATGGCTTTATTAGACATGGCCGTTGCATATGAGTTAGTAATAGCTAATTCCCTATTTAAGAAAAACGAGGCGCACTTGGTGACTTTTCAGAGTATCACATCCAAGATGCAAATTGATTATTTTCTTGTTAGGAAAAGTGTCAGATCATGGTGCAAGGATTGTAAAGTTTTTCTAGCCACCTGCATATCGACTCAACATAAATTACTAGTTTTGGATCTAGGAATCAAGGGATGGAGGTCACAGTTTGTTACCATGCATTATTGTGGAATTAAGTGGTGAAGGCTAAGAGGGGACAAGGTGGAACAATTTAAGAATCAAGTTCGGTCTAATTCATCATGGTCTGTGAGGGGGGATGCAAATCGGATGTGGGAACGTGTAACCCTCGTAGTGCAGGCAACTGCCAAAAAACACCTAAGGGTATCCAAAGGAGTATTCAAAGGGTAGGTGGAGGGCGGATGGAATCTTGGTGGTGGTCAGGCGAGGTCTAGGAGTCAGTTAAGGCAAAAAAGAGAGCTTTTAAAGATCTTATAGCAAGTACAACAGAGGTGGAGCGGGAAATTAATAGAGTGAGGTATAGATTGGAAAAACAAAAGGCAAAGAAAACTATCTCTGTGGCTAGGGGAGAAGCATACGAGACTATGCACAGGGACTTGGATACATTGACGGGAGCTTAAAAAATTTTCAAGCTAGCACAAAATAGGGCACGTAGTACATATGATTTCAACCAAGTTTGTTGTATACGGGATGAAGCAAGACGGGTACTCACAGAGGCCTAAGCCATCAAGAGGAGATGGTAGAGATACTTTTATAACCTGTATAACGAAGAGATAGCGGGCAACATGGACGTAAGCGAACCCTCCATGTCGAGGCATGTTCTTAACAGGTATTCATAGGAAAGGGTCACAACAATATCATTTTGTTGAAAATCACATCGTTTTGATTTTTAAAAAAAATAAAATTGATATCCCTAATTTTAAGTACTAAAATTTCATGAAATTATATATAAAAAAACTATGTATAATATGGAATATAAATGAAATAAATATACTGTCGTATACCTTCTTGAGAGTAACATACCATAACTAATTATGACCAACTACATATATTTACAGATCAAATTAAAAGTATTAATTTAATTTTTAATTTTTTTTAATTTTAGGAAAAATAAAAATTAAATATATCTAAATTAAAATGATAATTTTTATACTTGATTCTAACTAATTAAATGTGATTTAAATTAAATAAAATAATAACAACATCAACGATGTAAAAATTTCGTTGTAATTGATTTAAATTAATAATTTTACAATAAATTTAAATTATTAGTTTAAAGTAAATTTAATAATTTTAAAATTAGATTGAAGTTTAATATTAATAATAAAGCGATGTTTGTTGCGCTTAAAGATGTTGATCTTCAAATTGAATGGCTTAAGAAAATAAAATGATTGTGATTTTTGTAATGAATTAGACATGTATTTGGTTACTAATATTAGACTACTTATATTGTGTTGTATTAGAATTTGCTACTTATAATGTGGTGTATTGGATTTCTATTTGGTTAATTTTGTTGAAATCAATTAAATTGTACTTTATTATTATTGTGTTATGATTATTGCTATATTACCTTGCCATACAATAAGCTTATTATTTATTTATTTTATATATTTTGATGCAGATTTCATCTTTTGATAATGACTTTGACAATAAAATGCATAATTTATTATGTATTTAACTATTTACTCAACTTAAAATATTTATTTTGGAATTATAATATTATTTAACTTTTTTATATGCTTTAACATTTATTTTTTATGTTAGTTTTATTTCCTACAAGAAAATGAAACATCTCTTTAAATAATTTCCTACAAGATGGAAGTGAATTTGTCAAACAATTGTAAAGTTAATGTAAACTCATTGTTTAATATCCTTTAAATATTATTTATATGCATAAATAATTTTTATTACAAAATAAAGTATAGTTAAAATTAATAAAAGTACTTTTCATTTTTATGTTGCCAAACAGTCTACTGTAGGAAGCTCATTCAAAAAAACTGTTTTTTTAATTGACAGCCAAATAGTCAACTGGCTTCTTAAAAAAACTCTTTCGACAAAATCTCTATTGACAAAAGCTCTCTGACAAAAGCTCATTCAAACAGGCGCTTAAGCCTGATTTGCCTAATTAACTGCTTGGCATGTGATGAGAAGGGTGTTATAGCTAACGATATCACAATATAAGTTTTGTTCCAAATCAACTAGCAATAGTACTTAGGTAATTTTCTTTCAA
>JANVCQ010000005.1:35760336-35784705 GCA_025531925.1 Erythroxylum plowmanianum | reverse complement strand
CACTAACCTTCTTGTAGAAGTGACAAATTCACAATCATCTTCAAAACAAACTCTTTGAATTCATCATGAAAGTGAATTCAGGCCCTAAGCTCTTAGAATATAGAGATTTGGTTTTAGAGTTAATGCTATGAGATGAATTATGACTTAGGTGGCAACTTTTTGGCTATAAACCATAATTTTGTTCCTTTTATTGCTCTTAAGTGATATGGAAGATGTTAGAGAAGTCGTTTAAGAATTGTGTGGGCCTGACATGAGACATATTAACTACTTAAAATTTCATAACCTTTATCTGGAGCATATTGACCACAAGAATTCTTATCCTTATAAATACAAAATTCCTAAGCTTACTTTGTTTTCTGGTGAAGATGACCATTCAACTATCGAGCATATTTCCAAATTCACTATTCAATGTGGTGAATTGGCTAATTACAAAAAGTCAACAAGTTCAAGCGTTGGCCGCATTATCGACGGGTGCAACTTTTTCTTTATATATTTTATTGCACAAAAATTTTATCCTTTAATAGGAAAAAATGGAAAGAATATTTTATACTAAACTTTTTATAATGAAAATGAAGTTGGTATTACCAAATTGTCTAGAATAACTAAAAAATGGCGAGAATGCAAACATGTTCATTGCTTGGTTTAAGAGAATGAAGAGTCGAAGCCAAATTACACTCTAAAAAATTGAGTATGTCAAGTTGGCTCAGAGGGGTCTAGATATTAAACTTTAAAAAAATTCAAGGTATGAAATTTTTTATTGTTATGAATTGGTCCTAAAAGTGTTTTAGTATGATGATGGAAAAAATTTCTACCACTTTGGTTAAGGTCATTGGCCAGAATTCTCCTTCTTTAGCAAGACAGGTTTATAAATGGCTTGGGGACAACTTGCACCAAATGTAATGGAAGTTGATGAGCATAGTTTTCCTTCGATTTCTTCCTTTATGGAAGGAAGATGTATTCCTCCTTATAAAAGAAAGGAATTCTTGTTATGCCTTCGCTCACTAATTCTAGAAATGACATTCTGATTGTCAGGCTTTATGCTCTAATAAGACAGGGAATTGGTTTTCAAGTTAAAGCTAATGGGCTAAATTACGACCTAGGGAAAAATTTTGTCTATAAATAGGGAATTGGTTTCTATTCAAACTATTCTCCACACCTGCTTCGTCTCTTTGTTCAATTCACTGCCTTCCAAAAAAGCTCTTATGCGCATTTTAATGTTATCAATGGTGATCACTATGAGGGATGTGTAGGATGTATCCCTATCACAGAAGATTCAATGATTTCTCTCATCCCAAATTCCCCTAACCAAGTAAGTTATTGCCACCCTAAAAATCCATAATCTATTACGTTTCTGTACTCTTATCCATAGCATGCTCCAATATATTACATCTTACCATTTACCTGTAGATTATTAGCTCCATATCTGACTACGATCTCTTTCGATATGTTATCCGTGTACTGGAAAATGAATAGGGTATGGTTGATCAATTCACTTTCCTTTTCACACAATGTACACTTGTTAGGAGTTGTCATATAATTGTTGAGTTTTTCTAGCATGGTTGACATCTATGAATGGCTAGTTAAAGGGTTAATGTTGCCCTCGGGAGAATTTTATAGCCCTATACCAATTCATACCAACTCACCCTATTTTCTGTTCCCTAAAATAGGTTTCTTTCATTTTTGTTTGTTTATAGACCATTACGAGTTCTAATCTATGTCACTTTATCTTTATCATCTAATGAATTGATATTAACTAAGTGCATTTTCACAATGTATTTGCGATTATCCTTTATATGATCTCTTTATTGCTAAAGCCCTATTGAATAGTGGTATCCTTAAGGACAAATTGTTTCATCCCTTAGAGTTGTGTTTTATGTAAAACTCCTATCTCGAACCATTTATCAAACTAAAAAACTATTGCTTTTCCACCTCGCACCTTATGCCTTATATGAGGTCTAATCATATCCCTTATCTCCTTTATCTTTCTTAGATTAGTTGATCCCCCATTTGGAATTTTTACATTCCAGTTATTTTCCTTGGTTTTGTATTCACTCCATACCTAATTCTCCTATAAGGAGTCCTCTTTTCTAATTGGTCTCTAGAATCTCCTTGCTAGCATTGCGTGATTGACTACATTGATGGGTATAAGGCCTAATCCTCCAGGTTTTCTAGGCTTACATATATTATTCCATTTGATCCTTGCTTGCCCACTTCCATTCCACAAAAATCTTCTCAGGTACTTATTTATGGCTTTTGTGACCATGGTCGGAAATACTAAGTGTGATGCCTAGTAAATATTAATTGAAGATAGGACAAATTCAATCAATTATAGACGACCTATCATAGATAGTACGTTAGGACTCCAATTCTAAAGTCTCTTTTTGATCTTCTCCTCTAGTGGGTTGAACTCCCAGTATTTGTGCTTCTTGGAGTTTGCTTGTATACCAAGACAAGTAAATGGTAATTGCAGTACCTTTATACCTCTAAGATTGGAGATCCACTAAGTATTATATAGTCTATTAGCTAACATGTATATTCCACTCTTTTGATTGTTAACTTCTAGCCTAGGTAACCTTGTAAATATTCTTTAATTTGTAATAAGCAAAGTAATGGAATGATGATCAACCCTAGAGATCAGTAGTAAGTCATCTACAAAATTAAGATTTAGGATCCCACACTTCTTTCATTTAGAATGAAATTTCAAGAGACTATTCCTTTCTATCACCCTAACCAAGAGCTTCTTTAGTAATTCCATAGCTATGAAGAATAGAAATGAGGATATAAGGTCCCCTTGTCGCAGGCCTCTAGCCCCTGTAATTTTGTTGGATTGTTCCCCTTTGATTAACACATTATAAGAAACTCTAGTTATATATTGTTCAATCCATCTTATGAAGAATATAGGAAATTTTAGGCTTTCAGACAATCGAGGATGAAATTCTAGTCTAAAGAATCATAAGCTTTTCTAAAATCTACCTTTTATTGTACATTTTCCTCCCTCTTTTCCTTGTATAATTCCTCATAAGTTCTTGAACTAATAGGATATTTTCTCCAATTTTCCTTCCTGATGTGGATGTACCTTATTGCATTCCTATATGCTTAAGAAACACTCTCTTCATTCTCTCTAAGATAACCTTTTCTGTGAATTTATAGACAAAATTATAGCATATTATAGGGAAAAATTCATTGATTTTTTTTCCTCTTTTCCCTTGGGGATTAGACATAATAGAGTTATGATGAGCTCAACCAGTAATTTTTCATTTTTGAAAAATTCCTCTACTACCTCATACACCATCTTCCCTGTCATTCTCCAAGTTTTTTGATAAAAAATGCATTCATACCATCTAGCCTAGGAGCCTTATAAGGTTTTAGGCCCTTTAAGACTACATCTACCTCCTCTTTAGAGACTGGTTTAGATAGTAGATTGCTTTCCTCCTCTGTGAGTTGGTCTCATACTATCTCCCTTATGAATTATTGTATAGATATTGTTTTAGAAGGGGTGACTAACGTTCTAATGATGAAAATTTTCACCTCTTTTTTATTTGTATTATATTATCTATGGACTACCCATTTGTATTTAAGCAAACAATTCTATTATAGGTTGTCCTTGAAATGATCTTCTTATGAAAGTAAGCTATGTTTTTGAAAAGAAGGTGTCTTCTTCATTCACTAATACTTCTATACGTCCATACTTTTTCCAGTTTGAAAAAAGTCCATGCCCAAAAGGAGCTCAATTCATAAAGTAGTCAATAATAGTTGTGTTCCATCTTGTAGCCCTAGCCCTCAAGACTTTTATTGGAGGAGATATCACTTTGTGCTCATTGATTCTAGTTGGTCGAGTGTATTGCAGTATTATGTGTATATTCTCGTCTCCAACATCCTATGTCTATGTTCAACTATTTTTCATTGGTTCTGGTATAGGTGAGTTTTATCTTGGCTGTTCTGTAGGAGCATGGATGGGTAAGAGGGGAGGAAAATTGGCTGTATTTAAGTCCATATTAAACTATGCAATGGCAGTGGTGGGTACAGGTGTGTCATGCATTGGTGGTCCAATGAACGAATATTATATAGTATATACCAATGTAATGGCAAGATCAAATTATGCTTTCTAGCTATGTTTAAAATTTTGAATAAATTAATAATAAATTGGATGAAATATACAACAATTTTTGTTTTAATACTAACTTTATTTTTAATAGAAAAAGTTAGAAACTTTGTATTTATCAATATTTTAAAAACTAAACTAGTAAAAAAAGAAGTTTAAGGTTTACAGATTTGACGTTATTAGATTGTCATAAAATTAGTATATAGTAAATAAGAAATAAAAATATAAGAATAAGTAAAAAATATAAAAGAGGAATACTTTATTGAAATTAAAAATGCACTAACGTCTATTAATGTATATTCAATTAATAATAATTATATATAATTCAAACCAAAATTAAATTTAACATAATAATAATAATAATAATATTATTATTATTATTATTATTATTATTAGTAGTAGTAGTAGTAACAACAACAACAACAACAATAACAATAACAAATAAATTTGTATTTTCAAATGAGGTTGTGTGACATTATTGTTAAAAATTCCAAATTCGATGACCCACTTCAATCCTAAATTAAAGATGCTACTTTATATATTTAACTTTTATGAATAATAGTTCGTCATTCAATAGTTTATAAAGCATTTTCTTATTAAATAAAAGTTTATAAAACAAGGAGATCTAATATATGCATCGAAAACACTTTATGTTGCCTGTAAGAGTACGAGTGCCGGTAAGAGATCCAACAATGGCACCCAACACTGATATATATATCACTAATATAAAAGAAATTGAAATGGAGTTAAACACATTGAACAAAACAAATTAAAATAGAAGTTGACGTAAATTTGAAGGAGATTATTCCTACTCGTCGAAGAAGAATCATTAGTATGTATTTTTCCATTAATTTAGAAGACGTCATAAATATTGTTTACCAATAATATAATCGATTCATTCATTTATTTAATTATTTATTTGTTTACCTTTGAAAAAAAATTGTTTACCAATAATATTTTTTACCAGTAATATTGCATTAGTTATTTAGTACATCACATTATTGTTTCCATGCCCTTCCACTGCATTTGTTTTAGTTCATTTGAACAAGAACACCCTTAATAAAAGAAGGCAAGATGTGGAGATATATGCCTTTAATATTATTCATTAATGTTGGACAAGAGTATGGTCATTGTGTCTAAACCAATTAACTCCGATGTCTTTTCCGGCGGCCGGAGGAATGCCTTCCATAACTTTCTCTTGACCCTTGGGGTAATAAATGCCAGTCCTTTCGTCTGGTACCCAGCAATTCCCTTCCACTTCTCCAATCTGGCTCTTAATGTTCCTCACTTCCTCTACCTCAACTTTCATGTTCTCCATCAATGAATCTGTAGAAGAACATTTGTTGTGGTAGCCTTTTCTAGCCATTGGCCTGCATTTTCGGTTGCAGCAATCAATTCTAGTATTTATTTCGTATTCCCCATTTACAACTAAGAATTTTGATCCAGTCTTCATAGTGAAACTCATCATTGGATTGAACTGAAGTAACTTAATATCAGGAAGCAATAGAAAAAATTCTCAGTTAGAGAGCTCTTACTTGAAAAATAAGTGAACTCCTCTTGCAAATGCTCCTGACATCTGGATCTTCCAATTTTGCCTTGATTATAGAATAACTTAAGCATCCTATTTATAGATTTGATGAGGAAACAAATTAAGGAGAGGCGGTATGGGAGTAGTCTTACTCTTAGCTATCCATATCTCTCTTTCCGAGGAGGATTTGGTTTGGGACCGTTTCATGATAATACGTCAGACACTTCTTGTCTGTTATGGAACGTCAACACCAATCATTTTCCCTTCATTGTCCTCGGAAGAGGAATAGGAAGATGTTGGATAGTTATATCTAATCTCATTGATAATTATATCAAAATCTTGGACCTAACCTCTTCATAATCAGTTGAGTAGTCAAGAATTAAATACAATCATCTAAACATATATACAATTTAATTATTTAAAAAGGATTGGCATCTTAAATGAAAATTTTGTTTCAGGTCTTAATAACATACCTCAAAGTCCCGCAATGAAACGAGATCTGAGTGAATCTGATAATACGCAACTTAACTCCTACATAGTATGGATATTGATCTAGAGCCAAAATGTGTATCGATCTTTTCTTTCTGTCCCCAACAAAAAAGTTTACAACTCCTATTTATTTGCTTATGAGTGATGAGTTATTAGAAATGCTGAGAAAGGGGATGAAGCGAAATTTGATTTCATATCCATGACACCTTAAATGTGAAAGATGAAGCGAAATTTTGCACTTGCATATTAAACTCATCATTCAATGCACTGCATGGAGTTAATGACTCCCTCAAAGGATTGTAGATTTCTCTTGATGGTTGAGGGCTTTTTATTTTGCTTTTAAATTGGATTTTATGAACACAACCCTACCGAATGACAATGTATCGAGTAAGAATGATGTAAATCCACTTCGTTGCACTCTGTGCCCAATAGCATCCTCCTATATATAGTGTTCAATGGCATCATATTTTACAGTTTTTATAATCGATCACAAGGTACTATATCTGCCGTCTTTTTTCATATAACTTAGAAACTCGCCTCCTCCGTAGTTGGCCGCCTCAAGAAATATCGTAAACTGTTGGAAAGAACCTGAACAATTGAACGACTCGTTATGGTAGCTGCAACACAAGTCCTAAATTCATGTCTTTTTTCCAGCATCATGACATACATATATATATATATCAGTGGCATGCTAAGAAATATATATCGTAACCCCTTACCTGTTGAAGAGGCTTGATGATGGCTTTACCTTTATAGCTGACATGAAACTTTGCCTTAGCCAGTAAGCCCTAGATTCCAAAACCAACACAATGGCCATCAATAACCCAACAACCAGAGTATGGAAAGGAAAAGGGATTCAAATAGCTGAGATTAAGACATATAATCACCTCTGTGTCAAACTCTCCGGATTCAACAGCAATATTAATGTCAGTGATAATTTTTACAAGGTCCACCAACAATCCAGGTCGATCGGCAGTCTCCACAGAAAGCAAGCTGTTTCAAAGATATAATTGCCTTCACTGCTTATGAGCAAGTTCACTTGGAATTTCACATTGGGTATAAGTATCACTTGTCAGTATCTTAAAAGATAAAAGAGTAATTAGAAATCTATGTAGCACGGACACGGCAAAATAGAGCCATGTCTGCGTGTCCGTGTCGGACATCCACTGACACACGGTAGACACAGCTCGGACACGTCTGGAGACCGCTTGGACATTGCTTAATGGAATATATGCTCCATAGAATATATGCTTCATATTTTTTGAGAGGAGCTTATAAAGTATCAAATATGTATGAACTATCAAGATATTGAAAGTCTTGAAACACATCAATCAATATATATCATATTATAAATTCTGAATTTTTTTCTTAATTTTAAATTTTATAATATATATATATGCCGTATCCGTGTCCACCAAATTTTAGAAGTTGGTGTGTCCCCGTATCCGTGTCCTTGTCGTGTCGCGTGTCCGTGTCCGTGCTTCTTAGTTAGAAACAAAAACCAAAAATTTTCAAAAGCTCAAGACATATAGAAATATAAACTTTTACACATAAAAGAGAAGAGGAGGAATAAAACACATTTTGTTCTCTTCTTCAATAATATGATGTGGTGAAACCAATCTGCCCGTTGTTTCATATATCAAGGGATTACATACA
Organism: Erythroxylum plowmanianum; assembly: GCA_025531925.1. NCBI lineage: Eukaryota > Viridiplantae > Streptophyta > Magnoliopsida > Malpighiales > Erythroxylaceae > Erythroxylum > Erythroxylum plowmanianum. Next base: position 35,776,930 of record JANVCQ010000005.1, on the reverse strand, counting down.
AGTATCTTCAAAGTATTGCCAAATTATGCACTCAAGTATTTGCATGCTTGCGCTTGGGACGATAAGTCCTCCACACCCTAGCTAATATTTTCTGTTTAAAGTCCAGATAAGGTAATGATAAAGCACAATTTGACATCATATATTAACAAATGGGTTAGAAACCTATTTGTTACCTGCTGCTGTTTTCCCTCTTTAACTCACTTTTTTAAACTTTCTTTGATCATTCATATTACCGTTACTCTTTTAAGGCAAAGAAACTAGGCAGGACTTTTCCGGCCTAGCTTCTTACCTGGATCCTCCATGGATGCTGATCCCTCGAGCTCTATTTTGTCCTTCAACAACCTGTTTCCTCCGCTACCTACTACTTCCAAACCTCTACCTGCTTCTTCAGCCTCAACTCCTGTGCTTCAAGCTTCTTCCTTAACCTCATACCACATCATTTCTCTACCTATCCATGGCCCTAACTCCAGTTCTTCCCTCACACACTTTTCAGGACCTATCTCTACCCCCTCTCCTCACTCCTGCACCACAGCTCCTATACACCATAAGAGAAGCTCTGTCGCACCAGCCCCTGACACCAAAGCTAAGGAAAAAGATATGCCAAGCTACAAAACTTGGAGTCATGCTGGAGGAGAATTTACTCAAAGTGAAGAATTAGAATTTATTTCTCAGTGCAGAAAAGATGAAGCTCAGGGTAAGCCCCTTATTGAAATTATGTAAGCAGGATTCTAGAAAATGAGGGTTACAGACTTTAGATATGGAGGGCAATACTTCACTTGGGATAATAAGCAAAATGGGAGTTGGAGAATTAGAAAAAGGCTCAATAGAGCCCTGGCCAACAGTGATTGACAAAGTTCCCATAAAGCTTAGCCTTCTTTGGAAACTCCCTTTTCTCTAACCACTCCCAAGTTAAATTCACCAATTTCCATTGTTTTTAAGCCATCTAAAGGCCACTTTCGATTAAATAACATCTCTTACACTCTCAAGGATTCAGTGAAGCTAACAGGAAGGGTAAGAAAATTCAGGTTGGAGTTTACCGCATTCATCTATATGTAGAAGTTCAAATGCATTAAAGAGGAATCGAAGCTCCTGAATCAGACAACATTTCCAGATGTGGAGGATGTAGTTAGGAAATCAAGAGCTGCATTTTTTAAAGTATAGGAAGACCTCTATAAATCTCCAAGTAACATGGCATTAAGAGTAACTAAAAAAGAGCTGCTCCACAATTACACTCAAGCTCTAAATGTCCATAATAGCTCATTGAGACAAAAAGCTAGAGTGCTTTGGATAAAGGAGGAGGGGATAGGTATACTAAATTCTTTTATAACTCTATCAGTGCCAGAAGGAATCAAAACAAGATAACTTTACACTACAATGACTTTGGCTCTCCCACTATTGGTCAAGAGGAGTTAAAGAAAGTTGCTTTCAACCATTTTAAGAGCCTCCTAGGCAAATCCTCCGATAGTAGCTCTCTACAAGCTATCATGAGCTACATCAAGAACAAACTGAATCAGGAACTTGTTCACCAACTTGTTAAACCTTTCAGTAAAGCAGATGTGGAAGAAGTTATCTTTAGTCATGATCCAAGGAAAGCACTGGGCCAGATGACTATAATGCTTTATTATTTTTACATAGATGGAGCATAACTGGTAATATGGAAACTAATGCTATTTTAGAGTTCTTATTCACCAGGAGAATCCTAACGGAAATAAACAAGACATACATATTCTTAGTTCCTACAGTCTCTAACCCATCTTCTTTTCATGATTTTAGGCCAATATCATGTAGCAATATTATCTACCAAACTATTTAAAAGATGCTTGCATTCAAATTGGAGAAAGCTTTGAGAGGGCTGATTTATCCTAGTCGGAGTGCTTTTATCAAGGGAAGGAATATTAGAGACAACTCATTTATCATTTAGGACCTACTAAAGCATTAACACAACAAGAAATCCAATCCTTTAGAATGGTGATTTGTCCTAAACTATCTAGAACCATTTGGTTTTCTAAGACTATTAATGGAATGGATACACTAATGCTTAACAACCACCCCCTTTATGGAGAACCAACTTATAGTTTGTTAGAATTTGCAATGGGCCTCTGGACCCACATGAGAAGGAAAGTTGACCACACACAAGCTCAAGTGAGGTTCCATCCTAAAACCAATTGGCAATAGGTGGAGTAGCCCACTAAGCTTATGTTAGTCTTCTTTCCTCTCTTTCTTCGATGTGGGACACTCACATGTGGGTATTCTCAACATACTTTTAATAGAGTAAAAGATATTAGGTAAAGGGACCCTATTTCTTCTTCCTTTTTCACCTTATATATGGAAGTATTAATCTGCATAATCTCCTACATGATTGATCCGAATCAGACTTTAAATATGATAAAAAATGCAAGGAGATTAAGCTCTTTGGCTTGGTATTTGTTGATGAACTACTTCTATTAACCAGGGCATATATAGGCTCAATGTAGTTGTTGATGAGTTCTCTACAAGATTTCATCAAACTATCAGGGATGAGAATCAACTATTCCAAGAGCAGGCTATAAATCTCTAGAGATGCAATAGATTTAGCAGAAAGGTTTTCAAGTTTGACTGTTTTCCAAGTCCAACAGACCCCTTTTAAGTACTTAGGCATCCTTATTACCGCTATGAAACCTACCTACAGATAATGCATATTGCTCCCAGACACTATCAATAAAAGAATTGGCGATTAGCAAAATAGTTCCCTTTCCTATGCCAATTGGTGTCTTTTGCTCTTAATAGATTGCACATCTATTGGAGATCATATATCATGCTCCCCAAGAACATAGTCGTTCCCATTGAAAAAAGTATCAAGAATTTCTTTTAGTTAACAAATGCAACTATAGGGAAAGCCACTAATGTGAAGTGGTCTGACATACATGTATCTAAAAATGAATGAAGGAGGTTTAGGCCTTACTAGAATTCACACCATAAATAAAATGCTCATCATCAAGAGGATTTGGAAGTTATTTAATGATAGGTGAAGTGGATGCACTCTCATCATTTAAAGTCAACCAGCACTTGGAACCTTAAAGAAAAACCATATAATTCATGGACTCTTAACCAAATGTTAGAGCTTAGGAATTTGGTAAGAATGGAATTTAACTTAATCATTGGCAATGAAAAGGATACTTGGTTTTGACATGACAATTGGTAGGCATTTGGTCCTTTGCACACAATTCCTAAAGCTCGCAGGCACAATCGATCTAACAAGGCAAGAGTAAATGAGATGATAAACAAAAATTACTAGAGTTGGAACCAAAGACGGTTCTCAATAATTAGGAGTAATATATCATATTGCCAATGTTTTAAAAACTAGATCTAAAGTTAAACCAGTAAAATAAGAGGATTAAGGTTTAAAAAGTTAAACCGATATTAAACTGTCATAAAATTGGCTAAAAATTAAAAAAAATTAAAAATTTTGAAATATGATTGAAAGAGATTGTCCTTACCTATCGAAGAATTTGAAGTTTAATTGAAAAAAGAGATTGTTAAATGAAAATTAATTGACTTATTTTAATTTATAAAAATTGACCAATTAATTAATAAATTGATTGATTTTTAATAATAAAAGTTATTAAAATAAATCGAACCAGAAAACTAAAAACTGAACCGAAAAATTAGAATATTTAAGGTTTTTATAGTTTAACCAGACGAACTGATTAAGTTTTTTAATTATTGTGTATTACACTCCAAATACAGCAATACTTGATAAAGTCAGATGGCTCAAGCACAATTCTAGCACTTTCACAAACAAATCTTGTTTGAATATGATCAAGGAACACAAACAAGTTGCTCCTTGGACTAAAATTGTTTAGATGAGTTCAAACATCCAGATAACTTCTTTCATAATGAGCCTTGTAGCCTTGAAAAGAGTTAAAAATTAAAAAAATGCAGAATCAAAGGCATCAACGATTTGAAGCGTGTGTTATGCAAACTAGAGGATGACAGCATCTCTCATTTATTTTTTGAGCATCAATATTCAGTTGGTCTTTGTAGACTAATACAACTTAAATGCAATGCCCTCTGTCAAGCTTAAGGTTGTGAAAACCTGATTATATGGGCCAACAAAATCAGGTTCAACATAAAGGGAGATTTAAAAATCTTCAGATTAGCTTAATATGGAGAAAAAGAAATGCAACAAAACATGGGAAAGATCCAACCAACAATGATCAATCTATCTTCAATAGCATAAACTGGATAAGGGAAATGATGCTATTTGATAACATTGGCAAGGAAGCAACCAATGTCATGCTGCAAAGATGGGAAATTTCTAATGGCTTTACATCCTTACCGGACCTATCCAACAGCAACACAATGGTTAACAGGCCTACTTCAATTGCATATAAAAACTTAGTTGAAGTCCACTTCTGGAACTGATATTTGTTCCAGTTATTTTGTAATTTGCTTGAGTTATGGTTTTAGCTTTAAGTTGAACTTGACTTGTAATACGTTGCTCTCTGTTGTGGCCTAGGGGGCTATAGACTTCTATTGTTGTCATAGTTCCCTCCTTGTATTGCTTTCCTTGTATTCAATTTCAATTTTCAAAAGAGAAAGCAAAAAAAGATTAGACACATAAGCTAACTTTAACCTCATTTAACTTCAAAAGTCAAGCCTCTACCTTGTGTTTTCAAGTGGCTGGGCTATTTCAAGATATGGTTAGTTTAGTTAGTTAAAAGGTTGAACGAGTATAAAATATACACTAACTTTCATGCACTACCATTTGATGAAATGATATATCCAGTGCCTAGGATGATGACCTATGAACCACAACAACTATACAACAACTAATATATGTACATTTTAACCATTATTTCTCTTTATGACATAATTATCAACAAGATGCTATGCACAGCTTTAGTCTGGGCAGTTGTAGAGCATGTTGGGGCTTCTTTTCAGAATACCTTAAATAGAACTAGGAATAGTTACCTTCTATGAGGCCCATCATCTCTGACACTTATGTGAGTTGATATGTCCACATCAACCTGAGGAATTTCAACATAACAAATGAGCAGCAACTAATACTATGGGATTCAGCTATTAATGCTATACTGAATAACTAATAGACGATTAACATTGACTCATGGGCACCAATTCAGGGATAAAAGAGTGAGGAAAAAGAGTGAATTTTGAAAATGTTTGACCCATGTTAGGGCTATTGCACCAATTTGACTTTGCACAAACCAATACTCTATAATGGAGAAATTATCACAACAATCAATTAATTTTAAAAATATTAAAAAACAAAGGAAAACCTGCTCTTTTGGTGGTGTCACACCAAAGGCAACTCCCATTGCTAACTGGGAACTGGATTCCTGGTACACCAATTTGAGCTAAGTGAATTTCCACAAGAGAAGCTCTTCAAGTTGTTATGCCAAGAACAGAAATAAACAACCCAAACAATAAGCTACCGGATGATACTGAAGCAGATTGTTTATGATTGTCAAACGAATTGCCTCAAGCAACTCTGGCTCTTCAACTTTCCTACCAGTAGAACTGCCACAACCAAGTCAATAAGATTTGTTGAATAAAATCTATTGCGAGAATACTCTTGAAGACCTCATTAGAAGTCAAGTTTGTCGACAACAATCATATTTTGAAAAGAAAATATATTTTCCAGCGCAATGCTTATTCTTTGGAAGCAATATTTATTGGGTCTTCCATATGTTAGCATACTTTTGTAGGTGCTAACTTAGATAACAGATAACAAGAATTTTGAGAACAATGTAGTTCAAATTCTGGGAGAAGTAGACGCAATCACATGAAACGTATCCTAATTTTTACGTGGTTCAACCACTTAAGACATTTAACATTTATAATTGATTGCACCAATGGATTAAGGCAATAAGATATATGCTCCCCTCTACAAACTTAACAGATACGATAATCCTTATGATGATGAGATGATTGCAATGGCTACCTTATCAAGTTAATCTATAGCATAATATCAAGTGTATTCAATGGAATCAACTTTGCAGTGGAAACAACATAACCAATTTAATATGAGCAAGTTTTTCTCTCCTTTCCATACAAATATGTGGTGAACCCACATTGAAGTACACCTAATTGACAAATCTAAGAGAAGGAGAGAGAGAGAGAGATATTGCAAAGCTTTATGGTGATGTCACTTACGCTTTGGTGATGCAAAATTTGTTGTGCTTCCCAGAAGAATCTAGAAAGACATTAGCTTTAACAACATTTAGCCCAAGGTTTTTAAGTGCACTCATCTGGAACATTGTTGCCACTATTTTGTCAGAATGGTTAGGATGTGCTATAAAAAGACACTGACAGCTAATGAAAAAAAATAATTCCAAAGTAGAAAATAATTATTATTAGTTTATCAAGTAAGTGCTTTATACAGTATCCAGGAGAGCTCCAAGGCGATCACCAAAAGTTATCTCCACTACAGTTGCGTCTGGATTGGAGTCTTGATCAATGATAACTTTTGGCGTTGGAATCGTATCAGTGTCGTTGTAACTTCCATCCTGTTACAAAGCCCATTCCATTATATATAACCAAAACAATCAACTATTGCACAACCACCAAAAACAAAATACTAGCACACCTCCACAGCTGCAGCTGATGAACCTCGTACAATTATCGTCTTAAAAGACGACAATCTGATAGCAAATGCACGTCTATTGTCAGTAGAAATTAGTTTTTATACAGCACAATTTTAGTATGGGCATGCGAAAATAAACCTTATAGTCGTAAAATTCTAGTTTTTTGAGCCATTATACTGTAACCCGTATGATGCTTTCATTTAATTTTAGTTACCAGAGAAAGAAACGGAGACTCAAAGACATCCAATTAGGTAAGGAAGTGTTACTAAATACGATGATATTCCATCGTTCTCAATAATAAGAACGTTCAGCAACTAATCTGAAGAGGGTAAATAAGGTAAGGTGTGGGAGTTAGATTTCATTGTAGGCCATAGAGGAGTGAATCGAAGGATTTAGGATTCACAATGCATAGCAGGTAATTCTAGCAAAATTTTCCAGTTTGAAGTCCATCCAACAAAATGGCGTTGGCATGGGACAGTACACCCACAAAAGAAAAGGCAAACATACCGAAGGACCATAAAGCCATGAAATTATTAGTTACTACAACATTCAAATCTAAAATTATCAATGTCAACGACAGAGACAATAACGTTTTTCAGTCTTCAAGCAAAAAAGGTTCGATCTTTCCTCAAGAAAGAAACATAAGTACTCTAATCTGGCAACCAAGTAGAAAGTATTACTTAAAACTTATCTCTAGATTTAAACAATAGAAACAAGAAAGAATCAATAAGCTGATAATAGGAATACCTTCTGGCTTCCTGGGAAAACATACGAAGTGGCATAGTACCGGAACCAAAAGGCAAGGAACTTTCAACAACTTTGGCATTGGTGCAACAAATTGCGACATTGGCAAAGGCCATAGCTACTGCCATTTTTGTCCTCTCTTTCTCTCACTGCGCAGTGACAGATGAAGAAGAAGAAGAGGGTAATGACAAGTACGCTACAAACTGACAGAAAGCAGGAACACCCAAACGAAAGAAAGTTACGAATTCCAAGAAAGAGATGAGGTGAGCAATGAAGAAGGATAGATGGGAGTTCTAGTAAATAGTAATATCCACCTGCCAAAACAAAGGGCCACCGTTTATGTCCGTTATCTCATGTACATGTGTGTACAGTTTGGACGCAACCTTCCCTCCCTATCTTAACATTTTATCTCTAACATCCGTTCCTCATCTCTCATCGGCATCTTTAGTTGTCTTGTCTTAAAAGTACTTTTATTCAAAATAATAAATTATAGAACCCAAGATTAAGATTAACCCATAAGATTTTCATTGTAAAACTTAAATTTATAATAATAATTTTAACTTAAAAATGTTAAAATATTCAAATATTTATTTTTTATGTGATAATAAAAATATTGAAAATTAACAAATGTCCTTCTCCTCCTCCTAGTTTTCAATGTGCAATAAAACCAAACTCATTGTTAAAATGGAATCAACATCGCTCGACCCATTGTATAGGCTTCCTTTGTGCGATAAATAAAATCTAATATGTTTCAAAACAAAAACCAACGCATTAATCAGAGGATGATTTCTTCGTCTAGTGGGAGTAGGTATTAAACACAAACAGTTTGGGTTAAGATGATTCATTGAATGCTCTAGTTGATCTAATTCAATCTTATCTTGGAATTTTAATGGTTAAATACAAGAAATTATGATCAAATGAGAAGGATGAATTTTGAAGGAAACATTTTTAAGTATAGTACTAAACAAATGGATAAAAGAAAATTGGATTAAATTACCATAATGCCAGTACATGATAATTTATGCATATTTTTGGAAACTTAAAACAAATCATGTGGCTTCCAAAACAATGTACGTTTGAGGAAAATTCTATAAACTCATACTTAGATAACAAAAATTGCAAAGTTGGTTCTAAACAAACTATAAAGCTACCTATTCCATAATCACATAAGTTCTGCAAATTTGGAGTAACTGTCCTTATCGAAGGGTGACATCAAAAGCAACCCAAGCTACATCTTATCCATGAGCACCGCCCTATAAATAATAGAACCCCTCCAACAACAAGAATCCAAGTGCATTCGCATAATTGGCTCCAAGTAATCTTATCCACATCATAGCAATTCCGAACTTTGTTTGAGGGTGGAAAACTTTACTCCCTAGTATGTCGACTTCACTCCCAAATACACGCTTCTCAATACAGTTCTTTCTCGAGCATCCATACAAATCTTGGTGACTAACTTGCAACAGCTACAAAACCAAAAATAACCACCATAATCAAAATAGCACTTTTGATACAAGGCGTAAAGTATTTCTGGTGCCATGTGAAGTTAAAAAGTAATGATACTAAGACACCCTCTCTTCTAGCTGTCTCTCTACCACACATCTGCTTGGAAGGTCGGAGAGCTGCAAGTAGAGCCAGCCAAGTGTCCTTGTGTAATTAATAACCCTTGTTTCCTCGAATCCTAGCTCTCATGTCAACCTGGGAAAGCATCAAATGCTCACGAAAACTGAATTTATGAAATTTAGCAAATTTAACTTCATGTTTCACGACACAATATTTACAACAAATTAGATAATGTGAAGATCAATAATCTTTTTAGATCATTCGTGAAAAGCACCATGTCAGAAGGTGCTGTTAGAGTAGGATGTTATTCCCTTCAGTTGCATCCTAGAAGATAATATTCTGATGCAATCAAAAGTATTAAGGTGGAATATATGCATTCCAAGAGGCACAACCACAAATTAACAGAAGGTCAGACTTCGGTCAGAAGTTAAAAACTCAAATAAGGCTTAGATTATTGTTAAGACTTCCACATCCGTAAGCCATGAATCCAAATTAGTTGCCTCCTTCAGATCTTTGTCCAAGAACACTTTTCACCAAAAAATATAGAGATATCACGCACGCCAACATCTCTAACAGCTTCATAACCTACGCCACTGAACATTTTAAAATAGAGAAATATTTTAAACTCTGAATGAATAAACCAATCCCCCCCAATTTGACATCTTCCTCCCGTCCTCATTCGTATTTACCAATCCAATGAAAACACATCAATGGTAAGAAGATTTTTGAACCCATAGGTCATATAAACCCAAAAAATCCAATTAACCAAATAGTAAGCATTTGAAAGAACTAAAATCAACCCACTAGCATTTAGAACCTCATTATTTCCATCTAACTGATGCTGGAGTATCGAACAAGATTTTTGTCAGAATTGCTTATAGCTATACTTGTAAAGCTTACCTGACAATTATAGGACTTTCTGATGAGTTGGATTGTTAAAACTGAATAGGTAACTGAGATCAAGGAATGAGACTCAAATATCATTATACCCTGAAAAGGGAAATGTTCTTTGGCTGTTTTGACTGATGTGTTGGCTGATGTGTTTTTATATTAAAAAGAATTGAAGTCGATTTGGAACATAAATCTATATGTAGTATTTCAAATACTTCTGTCTACATCTATTATGTATTAGTGTCCTGCAAAACTGACACTCAACTCTAGTCCATTTGATTTCAACTGACAAGAACCAAAATAACCCTCTCTCTAATACCTCTTAGTAACCGAAAATGTTTTTAGGAAAAGTCAATTTAATTGATATTGAAAAAGGTGTTAGTGTTCCCACTAATAGTTTCTCATAAGCACCAGAAACAAGAACTGAAACAGAAAAAGACAATGTAACCCCCACAACCAAAAAATAAAAAGAAAAAAGAAAAGAAAAGATGTACACAAAATCAATCAAGAGCTGATTTAAAATCAAACAAAACAATGTAGTCTTTGCCAAATAATCCTCATCATTTCCTTTTGACCGGTCAATAAGAGATTGAAGCCAAAAAAAAAAAAAAAACCAAAAGGAGAATGTGCCCACCACCAACCTTTAGGTGGAAATTTTCAAAAACAATGAGCCTACTAGGTAAAGTCCACAAATTTGCAATCTGGTTTAAGAGGACCTCATGACAACCATTACTAGCCTTTTCAGCCTACTGGTACCTCAATCAAAGCCGTCAAAGAAAATGACAAGCCCCATCAAAATCTTCCCCACTCTTTGTATGAAGATGAATGCATTTTAATAACCTGATGAACAACTGATACAAGCCAAAAACTAGCAAAGGGACATCGTATAATACAACTACGAAGTGCCTGTGATTTACACCATATAAATTTAATCAGAAATCAATCTTGGAACTGTAAATTAACCATGATTGCATTCATAGAAAGAAATTAAATTGGGGCACCAAATTGGTTCAAACGAGAAAAACAATCAGAAAAGAAAAAATGTTTAGACTAGCCATAAATCCCAAGTTTCTATCTCACTTCCCCTCCCCCTTCTTTTTTCCTTCAAAAGTCAAAGAACCCATGATGGAAGTAAAAATGAACAATACAAGCATAAATAAAGTCAACAGACAAGGGAATTAAGGGCGGACTAGTGCACTACAAGGGAAAAGGTACATACCTGACCTCTCTTACAGTTGAAATATGTTTCTCTCAGACCCACACATTCACTTGATATAGAGGGGCTCTTTTCTCCTGCACATTCCCTGTATGACCGTTGCTCTACCTTTGCATATACCAATGCAAAACAATATCTTTATTCAGTTAAACAAGCAAAGATGCAAAACTAAGAGACAGAACCTGTGAATACCTTTACACAATCAGACTCGCTAAGACATTTAACCAGTTCCATTGCAAGGCCTTTGCAAGACTTTGACATTTCTTCTTTATCTCAAGTCCCTTGAAATAACAAAAAACATGTTACAAAAAAGGGTTTGCAAAGGTACAGCTAATACTATTATCATTCATTGAGTTTCAATTTTGAAGCCCCTACTGAACTGTCGCTTGTGACAAGTTTTGGCATACCCCACCACAATTCATTAAATCTATTTATTAATTTTGAAACATATCCTTTCCATTCTAAGCCACCATCCAGAATAAGTGATGATGGTGAGAAACAGGCCAAGTATGATATCCTTCCACCGATTGACTCTGAGATCGGAAGAAAGATTCACTGGGAACTGTACAGATTTGAATGAATAATAGCTCCTTGGGTCTCACTTGAGGGATTTGGAGATATTGGGGATTCAGTCAAATCCACAAATTACCTTGATTAAGGTACAGGGACTTTAATTTTACATTGCCTTGGAACAAAAATCTATTACGGGCTGAATGTTAAAACATGCTTTTCGAAGTCATGAATTTGGAAAAGGCATATTTTGTAATCAATTCCCAATTATGATATCAAGGATTTCACAATAAACCCTTAAGAGCATGCTTCTGACCACTGCAGATGACCATGAATCAATTCTACCAAGAAAACTCATCCCAGAAAAACATAAAGAAATCTCCGTACATGTAAGTTACCGAACTTCTTTTTAGAGTTTTCAAATTTGCCAACGAAGCACCTCTTGCAATTTAATCCCTCAATTCCATTTCAAGGCACTCTCACTATACAATCTAGATTAATCGAATTGAAAACATCATCAACTCTGATATTCCTGAAAGGGTTACTGGTATTACATTCCAAGCGACAGCTTAATAACCACAACAATGACGTGAAACAGTTAAAACAGAAGCAAGAAAAAGCGCACTGTGCCAGTGATTAGAAAGAAAAAAAACAAACCTTTGAAATTGGTTTGAGAGAGAGAGCCGCCAGGAAGGAGAAGCAGCAATGCAAAAGCAACGCAAGACGAGCCGTCGTTGGACAAAAATCGTTGAAAGGAAAGAAGAAGTAAGCCATTAGGTATGTCATCCTGCAGGCCCAAGTCCTTGATTTAGGAATATTGGCCCAATCCAAATGTTCTGAGAATTAATAATAAAAGAATTTCTGATTTTAGGTATTCATTTTGAGTGTGCAAAACTAATAGTTTCAATGGTATGTTATCATTCTCATGCATCATGGTTAGTATCTCCACTATCTTATTGTTTTTTCATTAACCATCTTTAATTTGTATAATTAATCTAATAGTTGAAAGATGAATATATTAATTCCAGTTGCAAACAATCGAGTAATCCTCATTTTTTATTATATGTAAGTTAAAATTGTATATTATTTTGCTATGTATTGAATCATTTATTAAACTGTAAAATATAAAAGAAATAGATTAATAAGTCTTCATGATTAAATTAAAAGTTTAAGGATTAAACAATTTTGTCTATACATGAAAAGGAAATAACCATAAAACTTTTGATTCTTAGTTATTATTCCTTAAAAATTGATGCTATAAATGAAAATATGAATATCACATCATGCATGAATATAAGGCAGGCAGAAGCTTCAAGGTGTAAATTATACCTGAATATTTTTTAAAAGGTTCAAGTATACTTGTACCATTATTTATGGTATCAATTGCATCTTGACATTTTCAAGGCGACATTAGTAGCATCTTAAATTATAACAGAGTTAGGCTTTTGTCAATGCCTAATATCTGAACTATCTACATCTGAACAATTTGGGCATACTAAATGTTGATGTGATCTTAAAAATGATTTATTAAGATAGTAAGCAAGTGTATGATTTTGAGCTTATGTTTCATAGAAGGTCTAAATATGTCCTCACCATTTTCTCTATTATAGATTTTGCATCTTATCTAGTGTATAGTGAGTATCATTTTCGTAATGTTAGGACGTGAATTAGTATTAGAGATAACGATAAGAGTTTACTTAGATATTTTATTAAACATTAAGATGCAAATCACACCTTCAACCTAGGATAGAAACTAAAAACAATTAAAAGCCAAATAAAATTTAATCCCATAAAATTATCTTCATGAAAATAGAATTAATTTGTTTCCTTATCTAATAGATCATGCCCTTAAAAAGGTTTAACTTTAAGATCCAAAGAAAGATTTATTAGTTTATATCTCCTAAATTGGTTGATTACATATTTGTAACATTTATAGATAAATATACGTTATAAGTTAAATTGTAATGAGATTTGTGATAGGTATTATTCTTAATTAGTTATCGTTATATTAAGATTGAGCATTAAAAAAATAGCAAGAGACTAACACATTATGTTTCTTTCATAAAAATGCAATCAATCTCATAAATTAAAATATCAGAATATTTAAATAAATGTAGATACTTATGCAAAATTTAACTAAATTGAGTCATTATGAGAATTTCATATCAAACATTTGTCTCTATATAAAAGTTCATTAATGATGAGTGTATGAGTATTGAGATATCATACTACTTAAGATTATAATGATTGTTCTTGACAGCCTATGGTTTTGATGATAATAAAATATGTTACTACTAACATTTTTATTTTTGATGATATATATAAGTTATTTTTTCAAAGATTCAAGAAATGTTCGAAGATTATGTTTAGTGTACAATGATTAAATGATGAAAATGACTAAAATGGAACACATGATACAATTTAAAAGAATTTAAACGAATTGAAGTGGACCAAGAATATGAAAGAATAAAGTCATTATATGTATAACAATCATTGTAACTGTTCTTATAACCTTATCTTGGTAATTTTAATGAAAACGGGTTCAATCATGGCATGATAATTTATACTTAGGGCATATAGTTTATACTTTATCACATTAAAGAAGAAATTTACTTTTAATTATAAATAAAACATCTCAATCTTCAAGAAAACTTTATAGAACTTTAAAAATGAATTTGAATTAAGTTTTTGTGAAAAAAGATTTTAACCTTTGAAAGAAAGAATTGCAAAAAAAGTCTTATAAGAAGGTTTTCATTGGCCAAATATATTTAAAATCACTCATATGTAAGTATAGTTTTGCGATGAGTGTCACATCTCTCATAAACATCTTATGAAGTGAATTATTTGATGTATAGAGAATTGATTTCATGACCAATAAGTATTAGCAAATTTTATATCTAACAAAACTCTCAATACCTACAAGTATATGGATCCTATCTTGTAGTATCGAAAGGCATTGATCCCACGAGAAAATAGGTAAAACTAATTGAACCTAATTTTATCTAAGGTATCAAAATATGATTTGAGTGAAATAATGACAGAAATTAAAACAATTAAATAAAATCAAACAAACGAACAAATAACAATTGAGTTGCCAAACTAAATTAAGTTTGATCAATGATGAATGTTTAGGATTTATTCTTCCATTATTTTATTTCCTTAATAATTAATGATCCAATTATGTGTCCATCCTAGATTTCCTAAATGATTACTCTCTCTCAAGACTTAATTAATTAAACCTAATTGAATCCAAAAATGAAGATTTTGCGACCTCTCGATTCACAAAACTTCATGACATTTTCAGGTAGATATAAAGTTATCTATTGAATAATCAAGTTCTCATACAAGATCTCTCTTCTAATGATATTTGATTTGATAATTGTGTGTCTTACTAAATCGCCAACTCTCATTGCATAACCTAATCTGATTACTTTTGACTCATTCTCTCAATTTGTTGTCAAAGTATGAAATGCACAATTATCATAAGACCAGAATTTTGTATTGATCAATAAAGATCATAATCATAAAATAACTTCAAAATAAACCCTAATCTAGAAATTAAACACCCATGAATGTAATAAAAATCTAAGAATTTGAACCACTGGGAGCCCGTATGAGAGTTGATTTGACTGCCCTAACTATGGTAGAATATTTCCGAGATGTTGAGCTATATATCAAGTTTGAAGAAAATAGCAAAAGGAAAGAAAGAGAAACTCAATTTGGAGCATGATCTAGAAAAATTAAATTCTGGACATTCTTTTTATCTCTGATAGATAGATATTTGACTATATTTTACCACCTATATTTGATTACTTTGCTTGATATTTTATACTTTTATCATATATTTAGTACTTAATTTACTCCAAATGTATTTACAGGTGAAAATTGCTTTCGTAGACTTAAAGGAGAAAAATTCCGACAAAAATCACCACAAGAAATTAGTGATTTACCGAGAGAACAAAGCATCGGTAAACGACGTAATTTCATCGGTAAAATAAAATATCGACAGAAACGAACAACGGACAAAATCGTCGTTAAAATGATCGTAGTTAAAGTTATTGACGAACTATATTCCGTCGGTATATCTATCGACAAAAAAGCAAACAACACAACCGTCTGTAAATTTTACTAACAGGAGACTTTTCGTCAGTAACCCGTAGTTAATGTGATGGTAGTGTTATGATAATTACAGACATAATATAAAATACCATTGGTAAAATATATTGATTTACCAACGTTATTTTATATTCCGTCGTTAACTAATATGCAAAGGTTTTAATATTCACCGATAGAATTAGGATTTTCGTCGGTAAAATATATTGATATTTCTGACAGTATTTTATATTCCATCGGTTATAAGTAGTAAGAAATTTTTTAAAAATTTTGATTTCATGATCTTGTGATAAATGCATAATTTTAAGAGTTATCAATTATCTGTGCATAATAAATTAATTTGTATATATATATATAATTTGTTGAATCAGAAAATTAATTAATGATGTAAAGTTAAAATTACTTTAATTGATAATAAAAACATTGCGGTGTACATAACTTATGTTTGTAATTGAAAGCAAATGACTAGGACAAGCTAATGTCATGGTGATCGCGGGTGCTTTGAGCTGCTAAGCCTCCCCTTCAACTGTTCCATCTCCTGTTTCAACTGAGCCATCTGCTCTATCTCCTATTTCATCTTAGCCATCTACTCCATCTGCTCTCTCATCTTAGCCATCTACTCCATCCGTTGATTCACGTTAGCCATCTGCTCCTCTTTCATGTGAGCTATCTGGTCCATCAATGTTTACACTGTGGCCCGAAGTTTGATGACTTCATTGCTGTGTGTTAGCCTAGCAGACGCTGCTGTACTGGACATGAAAGATTTCGAATAATATGTGTTCGCATATGAACCTAGCCCGAATATCCTTCTATGACGGTCCCTACTACCCACAGCATCAAGATACGTCTGAGTGTCATCTACAGAATGTTCCTCCTAAGACTGTAGCTGAATAGTTTGTTATATTTGGTCCTATTAGGAAGCAATGTTTACATTAGTAAGGGATTATTATTAAGAAATTATAATAATGCA
>JANVCQ010000005.1:35721983-35746011 GCA_025531925.1 Erythroxylum plowmanianum | reverse complement strand
ACTAGACAAGTCGCCTTATGGGTATCGTGACAAGATAAGTCGCCTTACATCACATACAAGTCGACTTATACTAACAATGACCAGGATAAGAGGTCGTGGGTATCATCTCTTTCTATCAAGAGTGGCGAATCCTTTATTGGCTACTCAGTTATCCTTGAATACCTCAAGCTGTACCCAATCACTACCTTATAAACAACCTCTAAGAGGCAACCAAGAATGGAGTCAAAGTATAGGATTAGTATCCAAGATATCCTTGAGCGCCTTAAGTCTAAGGATATTTACACCATTTCCATGATGAGACTATCATTGAGATTAGAATAGATTATCCATATGATTGTCTCATGGTAGGTCATCCAATGTACTTACTACTCTTAGCAAGCATCCACATGTTAACTCTAAACAACTCATATTTACAACTTATGAAATCCACCACTTGATCTAATTAAGGAGTATAACATGTGCTAGTCTGTCCCTATTAATAATGTCCCGTCTCATTAATCCTACGACTAGGCATAACTTAGATACTAACATAATTACAAATGATAAGAATATCATTATCATGGTCTCATCATGATTACCTTCATGCTATGTAATATATCAAGGATTTCATTAATCTGATTTAAGAGCCCTATCAATTCATAAAGAACATGAACATCAAATAAACAAAAAAGCCTTTTATTAATCAAAAAGATTTGAACAATAAGTGCAAAAGGTAATTGCCTTTAGATCACTTCTCTAGCATATGGTTCCTTTAAAACAAGTGGTGCACTATCTAGAACCATTCCAAGCACCAAAATGGTAGGATTATAGTATCTGATAACCATGATTTTATTAAAGTTTTGAATTCTCAATCCTCTAGTCAATTCTTGTTACTATTCAATATACTTTCTTATAAGAAACTATTAATATCTCTTTCATATATATAGCTAATTATGCATTTCAAAGATCTTTTGTTTTGAAAGATTTAAAGGCACTCTCTTGCTCTATCAGTGGACTTTGGTTGGTTATGGGGGACTTCATTTATATATTATATGCATAGAAAGCAGAAGGTTCCAAACTCCTACCTAAAGAGGCAGTTAATGATTTTAGGGTTTGCATCGTTTAATATGGATTCTCAAACCTCACCTATAAAGGAAATTATTTCACCTAGTCTAACAAATAAGAGGGTATGTGGCTTATCTGAAAAGAGTTAGATAGAGGCATCATTAATTCAACTTAGATATCCTTTATCCCTTATAACAATGACTACTTCAGCCCTCCTCTTATCTCAAGTTATAGTCCTTGTGAGGTTTTTATTCCCTTATTGACATTAAAGATGAAGTTTCCTTTAGATACTTTAATCACTTGTCTAAGTTAGAAGAGTTTGAGAAAGCATTGGGCAAGGGTTTAAAAACTTATGTAGTGGGGTATGAATCTTCTAAGCTCATGAAAAAACTACATATCATTAAAGATGAATTGAAAAAGCTTCATAAGAAACATTTCAAAGTAAAATTGTAATCTACAGTTAACTTAGTAAGACATGAGCTACTTATCATTCAAGAGAAGTTTTCCACTAATCCTCTTGACTTCTCTTTGAAAATTGAGGGCAAAAAGACTCCATCCAAATATTTTACCATATTTGGTGCTCATAATTTTCTGGTGAAATAGAAGGCAAAAGCTCACTGGTTGAAGGATGAAGATGATAATACAACCTATTCTTTCAAGCCATTCAATCCAGAAGAAACTCATCCAAATGGGGATGTTTGAATGGATGGTAAAGGTTGAACAATGCAAGTTAGTGAGGATTGGCCATTAAAAAAAATCTTGGGTTAGCATTTTAAACTCACTCAAAAGAGAAGCAAAGAGGTGGAAAGAGAATGTAGCTTCTTCAACTTAAGGAAGCTTACTTGTGCACATGCTTACCATTGACTATCAATATATTTAAAGTAAATGGAAGAAATATAAGTAGATGGAAGAAATATGTTAATACTTTAATGTCAAATCAAAGTTTTTATAAATCTGTTATGTTTTTTATTCATGGTCACCTTGCTCTATTACCCTTATTCTTTTGTGTGTACATGCAAAGCCAATATTTTAGGGTATAAATAAAATTTTTCTTTAATTTTTCAAAAAACATACAAATTATTTAAATTCTAGCAATCCTATTGACATTTCAGGCTATAAATAATTTTTTAATTTTCCTATAAAACATACTAATTATTTAAGTTCCAGTAGTCCTATTGACATTTTATGTGTCATATCTACATAATCATAACTAACCGTTAGTTAAATGCCATAGAGTTAATGAGCCATATAAGCAAATGAATGTAGCACAATTTCAAAATCATAGAATAAGTATCAGCATAAGCACTTTGGCAAGTAGACCTCATTTCTTCTTAACCAATCCGGGCAACAACAAGAGGAAAATTGCTCCATTGTATCAATACAAATCCGTAGAATTAACAAATTGATATTATTTTCAATACATAATTTTTTCTTGTAGGTTGATTTTTGTAGGAAAGATGATATTAGATAAAGCTGTGATCCTACACTGAATCAAATGAAAAATTTTTAGACTAGTTTGAGATTAGATTTACACAAGAAGTAAGTTAAACGTTATAACCATAAAATAGGTAAAGCCTCATAAGAAGGCCTCTAAATAGATGTACAAGCAGTTGGGAATGACTTTTTCTTGCCAAGAAGTATAAAGGAAGTACATTTTCAATTATATTCATAATTGTATTGAATTATTATTTCCTTTTTAATAAAATTGAATTTTTTACCTAAATTTTTATGGTTACTTTTGACGTATAAATGTAGTAACTTGGGTTCATACTTTAGTATATTATTAACCCTTTTATATAAAAAAAATAACCCAAATAGAAGTTTGATATCCATAGTATGGAGAAGAGAAAAAAATTTAGTTAAAAGTATCATAAATTTCATTACAAGTTTATTACCTTAAGTACGAGTACACAAAGAAATACAATTCTGCGATTAAAGAAGTGTTCATTTATTTATGTACTGGAGCTATAAGAGTCATGTCTTACGCAAGAGATCCAACAAGAGAATCTTTAGATGGAAACACTGTTGGGAATTCCTCTGCCTGTAAGTCCAGTTTCGCTAGTAGGAAATAGCAGAGTGTATGGCATCTTCACAGGACCAACACGGTTCTTAAAGTTTACATCTTTGTTCATGTCAAGGATCCTGTCCTCAATCTCTGCCAACTTCTTACCAAATTCTTCAAATGCTTTTAATGGTTCTGAGTCTGTTGTCCATTCAGGGGTGTCTCGCTGTCCAAGGTACACTTCATCAGATGAATGTCTTGAAAGGATTTCTATCAGAGATATGCCAAGAAGCGTCTGAAGTTCGGCAGTAATAGTTTTCAGGAATGCCTTGTCAGGATTTGACTTCAGCTCTTCATATTCAGGAGACCCTTCTTCGGGCATGAACCTGCGGCTTATGGTTGGACGGTTAGGCAAGTATCCAGCATAAGGGTATTGTCCGAAATTGACAGCAGCATGAAGTGCAGAGGCAATCCAGATGATAATGGTGCACGATTCTATCAATTCTTCCCGATTCTGCATCTTCGGCCACCATGGTTCGTCTTTCTTGTCTCCATGGCCTACTTCCCGGAGCTCCTTCCACCACGATTGGAGTTCGAGGTCTTCTCGAACCATTTCATTCCTTGGATAATAGAAGCAGCAGTAGTTCTTCACCCATTCTCTGATTGCCGACCATATCTCAAGCCCATCAACAGCATAAGGGTAGTCTTGTATCAAAAGGCGAACACGGTGTGGAGAGTTTTCATCCTCAACTGCCACTCCCCTAGAAATGGAAAAGCAGTTATATGGCCATATATTACCGAAATGAAATAGCTACAGTGATAGTGAAACACAATGAATAACCTTTACCTCTTTTTGAGATCTGCAGGCAGAGCTTGTTCAGGGAAAACCCAGTTGTTTTTGTAAATTGCGGATGACATTTCCATGGCATACATTCCAGGAAAAACAGTTGCCTCAAAGAGTCCACCACCATTAATGAGAATCTGCCTGGCCAATGCATTAATATTCATTGTATCCCTGAAGTGAGGATGCAAAAGTTTATATATTGGATGAAGTACACTCAGTTGCCTATTCGTTGCGATCACAAATGGCTCAATTACTGCATGAGTATGCAACCTATCATGAACAGAATATTATGTGTTAGAAAACTCGTCTGAAAGAATTTTGGTCTAAAAACTTAAACCTTGTTCAGTAGTTTCATACCAGTGGCTTATAAGCTGATGATTTCCCGAGTCATTTACAGTCACATAGGCTTTGGCCAGCTGCCAAATGGAACCTTCCACACCATCTTCAGCAGGTGTGAAGACTTTGCTAATAGCTCCAAACTGATCTCCATCAGGATGAGGCAAGATCAACTCAATTACAAGCGGCTTCAAGGTCCCATCATCTTTCAAGAAAAGCAGTGTTCTTGAAGCATAAATCTTCCTAGAAGCAATTGTGTTTATACGCCTCACATATGGCATCAGTGAATCGTGATGATCCAGTATGAAAAGCTTATTTTTCTCGATCGCCTATTTGAACAAAAATTATTAGTTGAATCAAGTAATCAGAAGAAACTTGCAACATATTGAATCAGCCGGTTCGAGCTGAGAACTACTGCTATACCCTCGCAACGTGAATTCAAATATTTCCATAAGAAAGAAATAAGACCAACAAAAGTAATGCCAGGAACATTACCGTCATTATGCTCAGCCCATCTATATTATTCTTTATGTGCTCCTCGGTTATGGAACTATTTTGATTGCCATATACTTCCCTGCTCAGGTGGCTTTTTGGAGGGAATTCCTGTCATCCAATTAATATTGATGGACCAAGAATAGAAAGGTAGAGAGCAGGAAAAGAAATGGAACACAAGATAAGTTCTTTTCTCCTTAACCAACTTTAAAGATAGCAAAAGACGAAACTGTAAGTGCTTGAATCTACCTCTAAGCGGCGGAGAACAACAGGGTTCACTCCAGCCAACATTTCTCTGGCAAATTCCTCGTCAGTCCTCCAAGCAAAAGTATTATCTACACCAATTACGGAAAGAACACAATAAGAATAAATAAATGGTGGCATGCATGCAATTAAAACATTGTAACATTATTTATGTTCATTTTTGTACCTTCGATTACTTGAGGCATTGGGAATTTAAGAAGCCCTTCCCCATCAGTTCTGAAAATTTCTTTGAGCATTTCCAAAGGAATGTTCTTCTTGATATTATCTAGTAGGGGACCATCAGGTACCTCAATCCCTCCCTCATAAAGTCTTAGGACATCATCAAAAGAGTCAAACTCACTGGGTGTGCTGTCACAAAGTGACTCTAGCTCAGGCTTAATAAATTGAACGATGGATTTCAGTGCATAGGCAAGGAAGTCAGACATCTTCAAATGACCAAATCTTTCATCCCTCGGAACATATATGTCCAAACTCGAGAGAGTCGACAGCCTGCTTTCGGTTCTTGGATCTGCTCGGTCAAGATAAATGAACTCATGATCATGTCATAAAGATATTTAACCATAATTAGTTAGTTTTTGGTATGATTTCTTAACTTTCAGGGATGAGGCTAACTAATGATAGTGATTTTGAGAGATAATTAATTACCTGTCTTTGTTGGTGGTCGGCCTGTTCTTCCTCTGCGAGGGTAAGGATGTGCACTGGACCCCCCAAGAACTGGTCGGGTATACATTTCACCCCTGTCAGGATCCCCCAAGTCATTGTAATATGCATAATCATACACACGGTCCCATTCCTGGAGCTCTCCAAATCCATCCCCTCTCAAGCTCAAAAGCTCTTCTTCTCTATACTTTCTCAATGGCAGTGGTGTCTCATGAGGCAGGTATGTCTACACAAATATAAGAAACCCGTTACCTTAGAATACAATAATTAAACTAGCTCCAACTTAGTCAGATGGCAGGATAGAAGTGTAATTCTTTTGTCATCAAAGTTTGATAGATTGTCTCTTAACAATTTCCAACGGTAATTTAAGTCACTGCCAGCTACATTAGTGGTCGAAGTAAGTCACCAACCAACCGGAGATTTCAAATTAAAAAAAGAATAGATTACCCTGTTAGCAAAGAAAACACGATCTTTCTTGTAACGTTTGGCAGGATAAACCCATGAGTTGCAAACAAAGTGGATGCGACCTTCTCCAGGAACATCTTCAAGTGTGAGGGTTTTAAGGTAGAATTGACTATGATGATTATTTCTTATGATGAATGCCCCTGGAACTCCAAAATCATCATCATTCCATTCAAAGGTAACTCCGAAAACTGACTCTCCTGGGGTCAAAGGTGGGATCTCTGTGTGCCAGTCTTCCAAATTTGCAGGCTTTCCTAGTTTCGCTTGCAAGCCATGCTCTAAAAGGTAAACCAATATCCACATTACACTTGGCTAGCTACCCGTAATAAATAACATCAGTATAAATTATATCAGAAAAGCTTATGCAAGTTGTTGCACAGCAATCATAAAAGGATTTTAAATGAGGGGCCATAATCATGATAAGACAATGAAGACAAACTATATAGATTTATTGGAGATTCTGGCTCCTTCTCGCTCATTATCCTTTCTGGGACATAGATGCCTCCTCCATAAGATTAAGATATACAATATCACACAGGTATGTGGGTTTTGATCAAGGCATGTGTGTAACTAATCCAGTAAAAAATTGACCGGTTACCGGGTGCCATAATATAAGGCATTTAGCATCACTTCGTATGCTTGGTATTAATTAAACATTGTCAGCTTTTGCATGTCTGTTCATTGGGATAAACTAGTCATCTTCTCACGATCGAGACAAGCATAAGATGGCTTTTGCAGAGAAGGAAAAGGTCTCACTTGAAGAAAATTCAATTCAAATTCTACATTTAAAAATTCACATTATAAAGCTGCGTACATATATAGGGAAACTCTTAGTACTAGAAAAATATAAACAGAGTTAGGATAGAAATATGATCTATTGGCATATAGCACATAAAAGGTAGCGTTTTATATCTTATTATAATTAGGATGCATATAGGAAGTGCATGAAGAGAAATCACTACCGAACCTTGTGATTACGCCAAACGAAACTTAAAAAATGTGCCTAAAACCTTCTTATTATAGAAAGAAAATAATAAATTCGGAGACACGAGAATGTGCAACGAAAAACACGAGAATGTGCAACGAAAAATTGACTCATTTTCTAGGACGGTGCCTCATGCCCTGGTAGGCCAGACCAGAAATTATTTTAATAAACAGTTAATTTACTGCTTCCTATCATGAGATCACAATGAATAATTAATAAACCGTACCTGCTCCTATCCCAACTGCCAATTCGAATTTATTCCTTTTAAAATCATTTCAGTGCCGAGATAACAAAGTAATGAAAAGATAAGGAAAGCATGTAAGCTTTCCATCTTCATGAAAAGAATGGTATGAAAGTGTAGGAATTTGATTCCTCTTGTCAATACGATGGTAACTAGGTAAAAAGGTAACATTTCTCAATGCTAATTCGTTCTTTATCTTGAACCGTTCGTCTAGTTTCTCACATCTTAAAATCTACATTAAAAATATAAAAAAGAAGTAATTTATATCTCCTTCTTGCTGCCAACAGACTTGATGAACTTGGCTTCTCATATAATTTTCTTGAAATGCATGGCGTGCATATGTGTTGTCTTCTTGTTTAACTATGCTTTCAATCGGATATTTCACGATAATAAGCTGAAATTAACTAGCAAATTTACCTCACAACCCAGATGGGTTCAGGAAGCCATTGAAACACGAAAAGAATTAATTAGCAAAGCTAATTATATGCAATTATTATGAAAGGGAACGTACCAGGATCACCATGAACAGAACTAATGAGTTGCAGAGACACGCCTTGGCCGACAAACTCGTGGAAACGATCAAGAACCTCTGCGTTAAAGTCGTTGAAGTCCAAAGTGTTCTTCTTCATCAATACAACGCTTCCTTTGATCTTTCTACTGGTATCAGCATCACCACCGGTGATCGCTTCGATGATATTTTGCAACATATCTCTTGCTTAAAGGGACCTTGCCAGCTTGCTAGAACAAGTTCTTGAAGATTTACAATTAAAAAAAAAAGTATAACTTGGCTTTTTAATTGTGAAGGTGCGAATTGCCGTGGTGTGTGGGTTGGCATTTATAGATAGGCTTTATGATGAAGTACTATTGTATGGGTGGCAATGACAAGGAATTTTAATTTGACATGGTAAAATGTTTCTTCTGTTTTTTTTTCCAAGCAGGAAAAAGGTGAAAGAGAACCTACGTAGGACTACATAATTATTGGATCATACAATCCGACTGAGCTTATTATACAACACTGCCAATTCAACTCCAAGACATTTTTCTATATACCAATGTTGCTATATAGTGGATTAAATCTGAAAATCATTTTTTTTCATACATATAAACTTGATACAAGTTAAAGTTAGTTCTGTGCGTTAAGAAGTAGGTTTTTGTTAACTTGTGAAATATTTTATTTTTGAATCTCATCAACACCAACAATCTGTAAGTGTCATTGTTGCTGGGATGATTTCATTTATGAAAATTCTATGCTCTAGTTAGAATAATTAGAGGTGTATGAAAATGATAAAAGCATTATACGTATCTATACCTTCTAGGTAAAATCTAGATCAGGGTTTTAAAGAAAACAAAAAATTGTACGTTGGAAACAGAAATGGGTTATTATGTTAGAAGAAGTTAATGTTGCAGGGAAAGATAATGTGTGTTATGACGTGGAATCCATTAGTGTGAGCCTTTTCCATTTTTCTGAAGTGTATTGGAAATTTCTTCCAAATCATCCAGGCCTTTTCGTAGTAATCTTGCGAAACGTGAGAGATGTTTGGATGAGACAACAAAGCTGACGACAAAATTTCACCATGACTTTTTCTTGAGGAATTCTAGTCAAAAATCTCTCGTTTCGTAGGCCATTTTTTAAAAAACCAAATCATAGCCACCCAACCTACAAAACTTGACCTGGAGATTTACCTTACATAAAATCGTTGTTTATGCGTGTCGTAAGAGATCTAAGTTTCTAAAAACTGGACTGAATCGGACGATCTGACCGAAAATAGTCTGAACCAGTTAGTTATTTAGTTCGGTTCTAATTATCAGAAATAGTATGAACCAGATAGTTATTCAGTTCGGTTCTAATTAATAACTTCTGTGTATAAAAATAAACCGGTTTATTACACTACAAGAAATTAGTGGTTTATTAACGGAACAAAGCATCGGTAAACGGCAGAATTCTGTCGGTAAAATAAAATACCAACAGAAATGAACGGCGGATGAAATCGTTGTTAAAATGACCGTAGTTAAAGTTACTAACGAACTATATTTCGACGGTATATCTACTGATAGAAAAGTAAACGACATAACCGTCGGTAAATTTTACTAACGGGGGAGATTTTCTGTTGATAACATGTAGTTAATGTAATGAAAATGTTATCATAATTACAGACGGAATATAAAATACCGTCGTAAAAATATATTGATTTACCAACGGTATTTTATATTTTGTCGTTAACTAATATGCAAAGGTTTTAATATTTACCGACAGAATTAGGATTTCTGTTGGTAAAATATATTGATATTTCCGATGGTATATTATATTCCGTTGGTAATAAGTAGTAAGAATTTTTTTAAAAAATTCTAGTTTCATGATCTTGTGATAAATGCATAATTTTAAGAGTTATTAATTATCTTTGCATAATAAATTTATTTGTGTGTGTGTATATATATATATATATATATATATATATATATAATTTGTTGAATCAAAAAATTAATTAATGATATAAAGTTAAAATTATTTTAATTGATAATAAAAAAGCATTACAGTGTATGTAACTTATGTTTGTAATTGAAAGCAAATGACTAGGACAAGCTAATATCGTGGTGATCGCAGGTGCTTTGAGCTGCTAAGTCTCTCCTTCAACTATCTATCTCCTGTCTCAGTTGAGCCATCTGTTTCATCTTCTCTCTCATCTTAGCCATCTGCTCCATCCGTTGATTCACATTGGTCATCTGCTCCTCTTTTATGTGAGCTATCTAGTCTATCAATGTTTACACTGTGGCCCGAAGTTCAGTGACCCCATTGCTATGTGTTGGCCTAGCAGACGCTGCTGTGCTGGATATGGAAGATTGCGAATAACATGTGTTTGCATATGAACCTAACCTGAATATCCTTCCACAATGGTCCTTACCACTCACAACATCAAGATACGTCTGAGTGTCAGCTACAGGTTATTCCTCCTGAGACTGTCGCTAAATAATTTGTTATATTTAGTCCTATTAGGAAGCAATATTTATATTAGTAAAGGATTATTATTAAGAAATTATAATAATGCATTAATTTCACATATGTTCATTTCTCTACATCGGCTGTTGATAAATGTTACACTATCATGCTTCTTCGTGTGAGTATGCAAAAACAGCTGAATAGGTGTAGGCCTGATGTCCAATGACTTTTCCTACATGTATAACCTAAATTGTTAGATGTGAATTACAATTTATAAAAATTTTGGCAGAATTTCCTCTATTTTTATGATATTTGTCCCTTGTTGAACAAAGAAAATAACTCAACACACTCATATATGACATCAAACATTTATACCATTATCATTATCTATAATACAACAAAAGAAAATGTTTACAAAATAAGTGTCAAGTTGAGACGCTTACAAGCGTTGTGCATGTTCAAGGTGGGTTATTGATCATCCCATATGTACGAGAAGACTCTCTCCCCTCGAGCCTCCACGTCTGTTAGCGGAGTTACGCCCTGAGATAGACATTGCCTCAGGTGATACCCAATACTCCTGCCAACGACTCCAAATTTTCTTCGAAATATAACGTGATCGTGAACTAGCCTTATGTATCACACTAATGAAGTCGCGATAATATATACGAGCTCACTTCTTCCATACTTTATACATGCTAACGCTAAACATGAATCCCAGAAAATTTCTTTCTGAAATAAGAAGAAAAAGTTAGACTACTTTATATAATGTAATAATATTTATCTAATTAGTGTATATAAATCAATATAAAAAGAAAATAAATATATATTGTATCTCAAACTTCTAAAAGTAAAATTGCTTTGTAGCCTCAGATATTTTCTTTTACACATAACCCTCAAGATCAATCCTTTGTTTAAATGTGGAAGTTATATTTCTGAAACTCGGTCTAGACAGAACCAATCTAATATAAGAAGTAATTTGATACTGGTAAAAAACTAATAAACCTAAGACTTAATCAAAAGCAAATAGTGAATAATGTGATTTCACATACTGTTGTTTGACAACTATTATATACGTTCTTCCATCAGGTTTCTCAGCTTCAGGGTAGTGAACCTCTCCTCCATTTGAACTTAACAAATCCTCTCTAAAGACGAGCCTAAAGCATCACTACTTGCCTAATCAGTAAACTGTTGGAGTGATGTCTTAAAAGAAGAACAAATTGTTTCGTTCTTTTCTAAAGCCCAAGGTAAAGTCTCCTCATTTTCATCCTATAAAGTCAATATTCATAAATGACTTTATCACTTGTCAACAACTACAAAGCTAGTAAAAACTCTAAGGGACTCCTGTGATAAAAGACCTAAAAATAAATCTTACAAAAGTGGTTGCTAAAAATGGGATTATAAAAGTCTTTTTACATAAAACGAAGACCCTTTTAAATGATAAATTTTAAAGCTAAAAGTCATTATTTTTCAAAGAATTTACTAATACACCATCCAAAAAAAACCCTCTTTCCAAAGTTGTTACTTTGAAAAATTCTTTCCAAATAATTTTCACAATTGAAAATGATTTTTATAATGCCAATCCTTTTGAAGCAATAAAAAACTTTTGCCCAAAGGTTGGCATTACAAACCTTAGGATTTGTTAAAACCTTAAAGCTATTATTTGTACCTTCTAGAAGAAATAGATTACATAAAAGTAAAACAACACTTTATGGAACCCAAAAAATCATCTTGTTTATTCAACTTGTACAATTAATAAAGTCATATATCTTAATAGAGTGTGGATAAGAACCATAAGGATTAAAAAGTTTGGAACTTTATTTTCAACCATCTTATTATATTAACCCACATAATTATTACCATTAACATCAAATCTGGTATAACAACTTTCTATTAATGTATACTACAAAATGCCACTCCTAGCTATTTTTCTTCAACCATAGAACTACTTTCAACTTCTTTATTAGTTTATCAATTAGTGAAAATGGTATAGGTCAATACCCTAAATCTTTTCATAACAAAAATAACAAAGATATTCCATTTTTTAATACCAAATACTAGAAAAAAGATTTTGAAGACTTATTTCCTCAATCCTTTTTATTTGTCTTAAAAAATTCTTCATCCCCTGCATTATAACATGGAGGTATAACTACAAGTAAAATCAATGATAAAATGTTCCTATTTTAGTAAGGTGGTTCAAAGTCAAATGTAGTCTATGGACAAAAAGTTTCACCGTAGGCTATAGAAGAATGGCTTATTAAAAAATCTTAACCCATTAACTAGAAAACTAACGAGCTCACTATATTACTACAACAAAATTCAAAAGCAAATGTCCTCTCTAGAGCTAAAATTAAAGAAGAATATTTTGAGATAATGAAGTAGCTGTTAATATTTTGGTCCATTTCAACCTTAGAGAATAACAAAGAGTAAATGGATTTGGGCCAAAATAATGAGGAAATAGAATTAGTGTAACCCCAATATGGGGACTTAAAAGGATCACAATAGAAAATACTTTGCAAGAAGATAAACATTTAGAAGATGTATTGTAGAATGCTAAAACCTACAAAGATACCTTGCAAAATACTAAAGCCTGTAAAGATGCTTGCTAAAAGATGTTAAATCCTATTAGATTCTTTATAATATAATTACTAAAATAGATATCAGTGTCTCGAGGGATGGTATGCCGTAGCAACTATGCAAACATTTCATCAAACAAATGATATGCAAAAAATTTTCATCCCTAACTATTAACAAATTGACAACATTTTTCCTTTATTTACACGGCAAACCCTAAAAAAATAACAACGAAAACCAATTAAGCCAACCCATCGTCAGCAACTAAGTCCATATTTTGAAAAAAGTTCATCTATGGACACGTTCATTATCGAAAGCAAATGAGCTAGGAAAAGATGGCCTTACCTTCACGAAAACCACCGGAGAAGATGACTCCCTAACGCCGACCGGAGACGCAGTAGGTGGAGGGAAGACGGAGGCCAGACGACGTCGAGTTGTGGGAGCCACAACTGAAGGAGGAAAAAGGAGATCACGCGCGCTCCAGGTGGGGGAGGAGGAAAGATGGACTGGCTTTTAAACTTGCCAAAACAACGTCGTTTTGGTTAAATGAATAACGCTCTTGAAGTTAGCCGAAACGACGTTGTTTTGGTAAGATTAAATAGCGTTCTCCATTTAACCAAAATAACGTCGTTTTGGTTAATTTCAATAACGTTATTTAAGCTATCCAAAATGATGTCGTTTTGAATAACATTAAAGCATCTGTTATTATGTGAGACGACATCGTTTACCTCTTAACCATACGACGACATCTTTGTTAAAAAATATATCATTTTGGTTCGCAAGAAAACGTTCTCCTATTGTAACAAAATGATGTCGCTTTTTTCCCAATCAAAAGCAACGTCGTTTTGCGACAATCACTAACCTTCGGGAGGATGACGTTTTTATCGACGCCAAAATCTTGTCTTTCCCACGACAATATTATCGACCGATATAACAAGTCCGTATTTTTTCATCGCAAGCTTTTCACAATTACCGACATACGTATTTTGCTGTCGCTGATTCCGGTGTAAATTTTGCCGCCACTCGTTCTCTCCATATTTAGCGACGAATATTGTTACCGTCGCTAAATTAGTCAACTTCAGCGACAGAAATATACTTTCCGTTGCTAATGTCTAACAGTTTCGTTTCCATCACTAAATTTTCATCGCCACTCCGCAATTTTCTTGTAGTGAATGCAACTAAAATAGGAAAAATAGTAATATAGAAGAAATGCATGGACGTGCACATTTGCGATCTCCAACGATTTCCAATTATGCATGTTCCCATGCACAGTCGTGCACATGACTGTGCATAACCCAAAAACCTAGTTTTTTTATATAAAAGCGAAGTTTCAGAGGCAAACAAGAGAGGGAGAGTGGTTGGCATTGTCTGAGACATTTAGTTCCTATTTGGTTGAGTTTTTGAAGGGTGAATAAGCACTTTTTTTATCGCAAAAGCTTTTTTTAAGAAAATGAGTGTTTGGTTGTAAAATAAAAAAGTACCTTTTTAGTAGGTATAACTTTTTTTGCAACTAAAATACAACTTTTTAAGAAGCTCAAATTTGGAGCTTGTCAGAAAAGTACTTTTTAGGTAAATTTTTCAGATCAATTAATGAGTCTTTTTTAGTCTCTTTTGTCCTTATATTTTACACATAATTTTCACAATATCCACAAATACATGTTGACGCTTATTTTGAGATTTATATAATATTATTTGACTTTTTATATATATTTTAATATTTATGTTTGATATTAGTTTTACTTATGTTATAATCTATCTAAAAGATTTGGTTAGATATATTTTCATTTATGTTTCATATGGTTTAAATTATATAATAATTAATATATTGTGCTTTGCATATTGTTTAATATATTTTAAATAATATTTATATGCATAAATAATTTTTATTACAAAAAATATAGTTAAAATTAAAAGTGCTTTTTATTTTTATGTTGCGAAATAGTCTATTATATGAAACTTTTTCAAAAAGGCTCTTTTTTAAATGACAACCAAACAGTCAACTGACTTCTTAAAAAAGCTCTTCTCAGAAAAGTTCTACCAATAAAAGATATACTGACAAAAGCTCTACTAATATAAGTCTATCTAAACATGCACTTAGAGGCGATTCCAGAGGTGATTTGGAGCTTACAGAGTGGAAGATGAGGGATTTTTATCCAGAGATCCATCAGAACACAAGATTGAACATCTAAATTGTCAGAATACACAATAAAGAACAATCAAGGAGATTTAGAACTATGATTATGATGTTTTCTATTATGTTTTCTATATTTATAGATATGATTTTGGGTTCATTGATGTATCGCTAATTTTTAGTTGAACACTTTGACATGTTTTTATTATTTTCTGAAAGCAATTGTGTTCCAATTATCTGTTCTAGTTACTTTCTGTTAATATGATTTTTTGGACTTTTATCTAATTTCATATTTGGCCATTGAGAAATCCTAAGTTGAATAGATCTACAATAATTGGAAAGAGTTTATTGCAATCTTAGAGATAGGACGACATAAATCTTCTAGCTTAGGATCAAACCTAATAGAGGGATTCAAAATATCATAATGCAATCCTGTAAGTTTTAACCTGATTAATTCAGTTGGAGACCTTAGGCTTAGTTATTAGTAGACTCAAGGTCAGCTACTAGCATGCTTTAGGAATCTCCACAGCCCAATAAATCAATGACATAATTGCGTGACAAGGAATCAATCAGTTAAGGTTTAAGGGGATTTGAAGCCTAAATACTAATCATCTGATATTGGTAATTAATTTAGTGTCACCAATCCCTTGCTTTAATTCACATTTCATGTTTAGTTTATTTGCTTAATTTTAGTTTCTTAAGTTAAAAGTCATTACCAATCCGTAGGCTAGATAATAGAACAACAGTAATTACTAATACTTACTGTCCTTATGGGATCGACTCGTATTTGCCAGTACTAGCTAGGCTACACTGTACACTTGTAGTATTAAATATTGACTAACTCTCTTTAAGTTAATCAATCTTTCTTGTTTAATCCACATCTGTAAGATGGTGGCTGCATTTTTTTGGCTTCTTAATGTTCTTCCTTTGTGTCTTAGAATTTTGGGGGTGTAACTAGGGTTTCCCCCTTTGATCAATTCCAAAAATCCCTCAAATCCTAAAATAGTTGGAAAAAGTCAGACCTGGGAAACCTCTGTCATGATCGTGACTCTGGAAAATTTGCTTAGATCACGATCTGTGACCTTACCCATGTAGCTCCATGCACGTCCAACATCTTTGTTCTTCAATTATCTAATCTTCAACACTAACAAACATGCCAAGAAACATAAAACTAAGATTGAAAACATGCTCTAAACACACAAACACTTAGACTATAAGTACATACTGACATGAACACAATTTTAAGACTATACATGCAACAATCATCTAATAAACACCTATAAATACACTAAAACACGTATTAGAACTATAGAACTTAGTATAAACTAAATTTATCAACATCCTCACACTTAAATGCTTGTTTATCCTCAAGAAAAAATTTAAACAAAACAAACTTAAACACATAAGAATGCATTCATGCAATATGCAATAATGAGACTATCACATCTAACTTCATAGAATCAATTTAATTGCAAACATTAATCATTCAAGTGTGACAACATACTAACATGCATTTCATGGTTAAGCACTTTGTTGAATATACATAATTAATCAACTTCTTGTCATGAATGTCTCTTGGTTATTCAACTAGGCCACGCTTTATTAATAAAACCGCCTCTCCCACTTTGAACCTTTTCTTCTTAATATGAAAATGACGTCATTTCTTCATCTTTTCCTTATATATCTTGACATTTTCATATACAGTAAAGCAAAGTTTATCAAGTTTGTTCAATTGTATGAGTCTTCGTTCACTCGTTTGCTTCTAATCAAAGTTTAAAGCTATTGTTACCCAATATGCTTTATGCTCAAGTTCCAGGGGCAGATGACAAGCTTGACCATACACAAGCCTAAAGGGATTCGTCTCGGTTGAAGTTTTGAAGGCAGTTCGATAAGCTGATAAGGCGTTATATAGCTTTAATGCTCAATCCTTCCTTGAAACATTTGTCGTCTTCTCCAATATTTGTTTAAGTTCACGTTCAAAACTTTCGCTTGTCCATTTGTTTGCTAGTGGTATGGAGTGGCAGCATGATAATGAACTCCATATCTTTTTAGAAGAGTATCAAAAGATTTATTACAGAAATGTGCTCCTTCATCACTTATATTATTCTTGGCACTCCAAATAAGATGAATAGTCATTTAATGAATTTTTGTACCACTTTGCCATCATTTGTTGGAGTTTCCATAGTTTTAGCTCGTTTGTGACACATAGTCTACTCCTCCCAAAATATACATGTCCCCTACAGAGAATGGGAAGGGCCCCATGAAGTCAAGTTCCCACACATCGAAAACTTTAACTTTTAAAATGTTAGATAAGGACATCTCATATCTTTTCAAGATGTTCCTCACTTTTTGACATCTATTGCATTGTGCCACAAATTCTTGAGCATCTTTAAATAGATGTGGCCAATAAAATCCACATTTGAGTACTTTTGCCATCATCTTGTTTGCTCTATAATGCCTAGCATACATAGCTTTGTGACACTACATCAATATATCTATCTTCTTCTCCTCCGAAACATATTTCCTTATTAGTCTGTCAGCATACATACTATGCAAGATCGGGTCATCCTATAAATAATGCGTACACTTAGACAAGAATTGTTTTTTTTTGTTCATATGATAAATCTAAAAGGAGCCTACCGCTTGCAACAAGGTTTGCTATGTAGGTGAACCATGTTGTCACAATGTAGTCAAGTAACAT
This sequence comes from Erythroxylum plowmanianum, assembly GCA_025531925.1. Taxonomy (NCBI): domain Eukaryota; kingdom Viridiplantae; phylum Streptophyta; class Magnoliopsida; order Malpighiales; family Erythroxylaceae; genus Erythroxylum; species Erythroxylum plowmanianum. The sequence goes on along the minus strand of JANVCQ010000005.1, from coordinate 35,728,343 downwards.
TAGGGTTTCATTGGAGAATCGCTTATTAAACCATAATAACTCCAACCCTATAACAACTCCAAGAGATACTTTAATGTTAAAGATATTATCTGCTGGCCTCTCTGAAAGATCAAGACCATGTTTTTCACACAAATCTGTAAATGTATGAAGGTGTGTAATATGTTGAGAAATATTATTACCAGCAATTAAAATATCATCTACATAACAATGTATAAAACCATGATATTTGAAAATATTATCTATTTTTCTTTGAAATATTTTTAGGGTATTTTTAAGCCAAATGGTCATTACTAACCATTCATAATGACCTTGTAGAATAGAGAAAACAATACAAGGAATACTATTTTTATTCATTTTTATCTGCCAAAATCTACTTTTACAATCAAATTTACAAGAAATATGTTTTCCTCTTATTAGGTTAATGTTTCTTTACGAGACAAAAAAAATATCCATCAAATACTATATTATTTTTTAATTTTTATACTTTTATCATCGTTCTTGCTTTATTTTTAAGTATCTTTGCATAATTTTTAACCATAAATGCTGGAGAGGAGTGTGGAGATTTACCGGATCTAATGATTTTCAGATTTTCTAGTTTAAGTTGCCTTTTAATATCTTCTTGATCTTCCAAATTATATCTCATTTTAGTAACTAATAATTTTTTATCTATCTATCATTTATAAATTTGTTTTTTCTTTGATATTATCCAAAAATGTAATAGATTATTTGAATAATTCCTTCTTATTTTTTGTTTAACTACTAATCTATCTTTGATAGTCTAATGGTATGTGTTTTAGAATTTTTTTAAATTGTCAATAAAAGTTTACCTTTTGGAAAATTCAGTTTTTCTTTATATCCTCCACCCTAAATGCACATAACAATTGAAAAAACCATCAAAAATTCTACTCATGCGTGAGGTTTGAAAAGATTATATAATAAGCAGCCTTATTCTTAACTAATAAAAAGGCTGTTTCCAAAAACAATTGAAAAGAGCATTTCAAGTTAATAGCTTAGCTACTCGTGAGAATAATGCATAGATCTACTACTACTAGTAGGCGCGGCCCGCATAGCTTTTGCAGTTATGAATTCTTCATGCAGACTCAGTCATGAGAATCAGATATCTACAGTATCTGGCCGTCTGGAGAAAGAGAAACCGTACGAATATCAGGAGACTCGCTATGTTGCAACATTCAAGACACAAAAATAGAAATGGCCGTTGGATAGAGTTAAATTATGGATGATATTTCACCGTGGGTAATTGTCCAAGGCAGAAAAAGCAGGCATGATCAAAGAACAGTGACAGACCAACTTTTAAGGCCATCAACAACGCCTAGCATCCGTAGATCAGATTACAACTCAATGAGACCTTTGCACGGACCAAACTTCCCATGAAGTCCATAAAACATGACTCAATCTGTAAATCATGAAGCGACACTGAAATCATGAGACACATGTTTCAGTGAAAAGAAGCACCTTTAGGAGCCATAATGACCTTAATCTATGAAAAACCACAGAATGAACTTCAAACGGACATGCTTGATGATAATACGTTGAACCTGATCTTACCCAGAAAAGGAAAGTACAGAAGGACCAAAAGATGAATAACCTTCATCCTTAGCTAGCTTCAGCAGTGACAATGCATAAGAAGATTCATACAAGCAACAAGCAGCCCCACCCACACTCTTACAAACAGCCATTATAACATATTTCATCTTATCACATAAAAGATAGCCTGGAATTGGATAAGCAAAAGAAACCCAAGTGCATGGTATTTAGAAAAGGACTCAAAATTCAAGCACAAGGGAACAAATAAGCAATGCCAAGATGACAAATAAATGGGATAATTAGAGTAGAACATTCGAAATTTGCATAACCATAGTAAAAGATTCGAAATTCACAAATGCAAGCCTAATAAAGTTTATTATCTAAACGATTGACCTCCGAATCTTTCCACAAAGGTCGTACCATCCCCACCCAAGCTAACACGGAACCACCAAACACAGAAAAAAGCTTAACCTACATGACAAGTTTCCAGTCATCAAGGCACAAAAATGCTTCACAACAATTGAACTACTTCATGTAAAACATTGTAGGGCAGCCAGCCAGCTAGCTAGCTACATCCACTAACAGTAAATAGTTGGTTCTATTCCTTCTCTATCCTATAACCGTTCCATAAATAAAATCAAGATATCCGTTAACAGATTGATTTCCATAATTTGACTGCCAACTTGCTTAATCGCCATTTCGTCAATGTCCTCCTCAAAAAGATATCAAAAATCACAAAAACAAAAATATTTGGACAATGACAACAATAATAACCAACAATTAACAAAGACAATAAAAAAGAAAAAGAACTGAAACCTAATTGATTATTATGATCATGAAGTAGAAGAAGAAAGAGGGCGTGGAGGAGGTAACAGCTGATGTAGATTCCCATTATTCCTGGAAATAAAGGGATGATGCAACAGCTGCGAGGCCGTCCATCTCCGCCCCGGCTCTCTCTGCAAACAACGCCCAATAAAATCCCTAAACTCATTCGACGCCGTGTGCGGCGCCTCCGGCGGCTGTGACATACAAATAGCACACATCAAGCTCGCCCAATCCGCCTGCCGACTAACCGCAAACGGAAACCTACCAAGATAGAACTCCAATATGCTAACCCCCAAACTCCATACATCTCCCGCGCAACCGTCGTATTGGCCGTGATTCAAATCAGTGTTGATTCTCTCGGGGCTCATGTAGGCGATTGTCCCAACAGACGAGTTGCAAGGGTCCATAGTCTGCGCGAGGATTCGAGAAACCCCAAAGTCTGCGATTTTGACGCTCTTTTTGGAATTGACGAGGAGATTGGAGGGTTTAATGTCTCGGTGAACGATATGGCGGCGGTGGAGGTAGGCGATGCCGTTGAGTATTTGACGGGCAACGTCGGAGAGATGGGACTCGTTGGGGATCTGAATGCCTTCTAGGGATCCGCCGTCCATGAACTCCAGGAGGACCTGGATCTCGCCGTTGTGGTCGAACATGTCGTGGCAGCGGACAACGTTGGGGTGGTTGACATCGCGGAGGATCTCGATCTCGCGGCACATCTGGAGGCGGACGGAGTCCTCGTGATTACCGTAGATAACTTTGAGGGCGTAGAAGAGGCCGGTGGGGCGGTGAACAACCTTGTAGACTGTGCCGCCGCTGCCGCAGCCGATGCGTTGGACGCGCTCCAGCTCGGAGAAGCTGAGCTGTTGGTGGTGACTTGTGGATGTTGTGGACGAGTTGGAGGTGGGTGGGAGCGGAAGGGGTACGGCAAGTTGTGGGTCCCGCCGTGGAAGAGGTAGAGTGAGGTCCGGGCGCCGTCGGGGGCGATTTTTGGTGTTGGTTGTGGGAGGAGCGGGCTGAATGGGTCTCATGACTTGTTTTTGGTTTAAAAAGAAGATATTTGGGGATTTTGATGATTACTGGTTGAATGAATCAGAAATGAAATACAGAGAGAGTGAGAGAGCTGAGTTTGATGATGATCTAACAAAAAGGAAATCACATCACTCGAAGATGAAGATGGAATCTCACCACTCAGTTATCTACTGAAGAATCCATTGGTTTGGTGGTTATCTTCTTCCTCTTCTTTCTTCTTTTTCTTATAAGTCGAGTTGAAGTTGAAGTAGAAGGGGAAAGTTCTCGGAAGAGGACAGAGTACACATTTAAAAAAAAAAAAAGAGTTGGGAGGAAAATACAATTCCTTGCATGATTATTTCCCTGTATTAATTAAAAGATAGTTGGAGACGGAGACGCGCCTGTGAGTGGAGTGTCCAACACCTGCGAGTCAGGAAGAGAAAGTGCAAAGTGGACACCAAAAGCCTCTTTCCAAATCAATCAATCAATGTCAGACCCCACTCTCCTCGCATCCATGGACAGATTACTTACTATACGTGTTTCTTTTCTTTTAACTTTCCAGAATAAAGTCTGATATATATACATCACAGTACAAATATAGTTTAAATCATGCAACTTTATTCTAACTACTTTTTCAAAAGTAATTTAATCCAATTTCAGTATTTTTATGTTCATTCATTGTTTCCCAATAATTGATAACTGTTAAGATAGAAAAAGGCCCGAGTTCCGCTTGCAATCACTTCCGTTCAACTCCAAATCAATGCTCTACTCATAGCTGTGGATAAGTTTTCAACCAAAAAGCACCCTGTACTTTTGCATCCTGTGAGTGATAAGATGATTCCAGGATGAAGACTGCCGCATTCATTTACTTCAACATGAGTTTATGTGCTTCTATATCTTAGAAAGATTTTAATTTATTTATTAATTTAGAAGAGAGAGATTATTCAAATATTAATTTTTTAATTGTATATTTATAATAAATTGGAAGTTTGATTATTTAATTAATATGTTTAGTAATTATGATTAGTATTTAAAAAATGATTGCAATGCAAAGCAAAGCTCTAGATTTAAAATGTAATTTACCTGTTTTTATATTATAACTTAATGGTGAAAGCCTAGGAAGTTCTTTTAAGGAGTACAGTTACACACATTCGTGACTCGTATTTTCTATTACTGCTTTCACATTTGGATTGACAGGCCTAAATAATCTTATCCCCACTCATCATCACTTTATGAACATGAAACAAATGTTAATCCATGAGGATCTCTTCCATCTTGTAAAAATTCAATATCAAGAAATAGTCTCCGTATAAAGACATCCATCGTATTCGTTTCCTTACTACCTTAAATTAAATCGGCATATCTTCTTCTTTATTAACCTAAGCATTGGAGAGAGTATCCTGGTCACCTCTGATCTTTGTGCAGGGGAATCATTATCCATCAAACTTTACATTTGGTACTAGCTGTGAGAATGTCAAGTTTAACTTTTACGCCCATTTGAGTAAAATTCTAAGAATATGATGGATCCCGAATAGGGTGCGCCCACCGCCGACCTTACCAAAGCCACTGACCCCTCCAATTTGCCCCCTACTTTAGGGAGATAATTGTACACATGTAAGGGAGGTAACAAGAACAAGCTATCTTTAACACCCATGTAACACTATTCGCATGAAATAAATCATATGGTTATCAATTTGATTGCAGACAACCCCTTTGTCTTCACAAGGAGTTACAAAATTAAGAAATGCCAAAACTTTTATTTCTAACTATTTTACCTTGTCACTCTTCTTCAATGAAGTCGTCAGCTGTTTAGAAATCAAAATATTTGTTTCTTCTCGAAGCCTGCTTGTTGTACTAACACTTCAGATGCAAGTCAGAATAATAAAAAATACAAAAAAATTCACAGCAAGCAAGGTCTTAAGTGGATTAAAATTTAATATTTATGTCCATAGTTGCTTAGAATATAAGAGGTATTAATTCCTTAGAGAAGCAACAAGTTGAAGCGAATGTTGGTAGGATTATTAGAAACAAAAATAAAGGTGAACAAGTTCATCTCCACCCTAACTCATGACTTGTTAGTTTAAATACCCTCTTGTGATTATCTTGGAAAAATCTAGTTATTATGTATGCCTAAGGTTCTCTACAAGGATTTAAAAATTAAATCGGACTGTCCGAGCTGATCTGAAAAAGTTTGAACTAATCAATGGTTCGGTTCGATTTCACCTAATAACTTTTAGGTGTAAAAATCATTTAGTTTAAATTTTTTCGATCGGACCAAACAGTTCGATCCGATTTTAAAATCTTGCTTTTAACTCGTCAATCTCTCCCATTAAAAGCTCAGTCCCTCTAATGCAACCATTAGAGTAAACCTCAACCTCCTACGCATGATCATCGACAAGACTAAACCGAAGTACATAACCATAAGGCTTTAACAATGGGTTATTACAAACAACCATGTTACCATACAAACCATACGTTTTACAGCGGTTCTCAGGCTCCGACCAAAACATGTTCCAACTCTCTGTTTGTTATGACCACGTGTACTGTTTCAATTGGCCATCAACGTCCAACTTAAATCTCATCAATAGAGGCCTTAGTGCACTATCCAGTGCCATCTCAACTCTGTTTTAAAATTCGGACCGGACCGGTCGGTTCGACCGGTTCGACCGGTGATTGGTAGGTAATCCGGTCCTGTTGATCCTTTAAAACCGATTATAAATTGACCCGGTTAAAACCGGTCAAAACCTGTCAATTGATCGGTCGGACCGATCAGATCCGACCGGTCCGACAATTATTGTTTTATTTTATTATTTTTTATCTTTTTTTTGAATTTTTTGAATTTTTTTAAATTTTTTTTATATTATATATAATTAAATATAATTATTACATAATTATTACGTCACATCGGTTCGACCGATGGTTGAACCGGTCGAACCGATCAAACCAGTAACCAGTAAGGCCACCGGTTCAATGACCGGTCCG
>JANVCQ010000005.1:35664989-35688142 GCA_025531925.1 Erythroxylum plowmanianum | reverse complement strand
GTTGTTGCCTTGATTAATCGGTTTTCCTAATTCGTAATGCTACTGCCTAATTAAATCTAGAGATCGTATCATAGGTTATTCGGTGGTTATATTTAATTAACAATCGTATCTTGATTAAACAAAACCTAAGGGAAAACTCAAGTTAATTTTTAACCCACGATTAATAGTTGCTATGAGAGGTTAAAGAACAACAAATTAATAAAATATGCTTAGCTAGGGCGTAGGCCGAGATTGAATCGAAGAACCGGGTTCCTACCGAATTCCCCACATTTTTCATTTTATTGCATGTTTTCTTTAATTTGTTTTTATTAATTAGTTTTATTTTATTTTCATCTTTTAAAGATCCAAAACCCCCCTTTTTTTTCTAAACACCGATTAATTTCATTTTATAAACTTTACACACACTCTCTGTGGGATCGACCTAAACTTGCCACTGCTACAGTAGTAATCTAGTTATTTTAATTTTGACTAGCGAAACGACGCACGGTCAGCACCATTACATGTCAAATCATTGATAATGCTCGTTTTCCTTACCTGTTCGCAAGTCTTTGCCTTGTTTCATCATTTTAAGTGTCAAATATTAGTCAAGGCTCACCAAAGCTCACACGATTCCATAATGTTAAAATTAGGGGTCTAACAATTGTCTCTGGCAACGTACAACTATTATTTATGTTGATGATATAAGAAATGACATGACATTCTTTTATACTCGCATTAACTTATCAACGAAAATATTTGACTAAAAAGTAATAAAAAATAAAATGAAAATATTTTGAACATAAGTATCAGATTGAGTATTATGGCATAATAAAAAATGAAAAGAAAATTACATTCTCTTAAACAAATGAAATGTTATAATCAAGATAAATAGATACCTATGGAACTATGGAATAAAATCATCTTTTTAGCAAATGTTCATAGAAAATTTTCAATTTTTTATAGAAAGTTTTTTATATAACTTGCATTTCTAGCTTTTTGTTTTTAATATCGAGCTAATAAATACATTGTTTGAATTACTTCTTATTTCATATACAATTCTTTAAAATTTCACTACTGAAAATAAAAATTGATATCAAAAAGTTTTCAAAATTAACTTATATTTCTTATTGCACTTATTTTAGAATTATTAACAATATTGAAATATTAATAATGAAATGAAAATTATTTCGATGCAGTCTTATTCATTTTATTTAAAAATTTATTAAATAATATTCATGATTATTTCATAAATAACTAATAATATATCGTTCACTTAATTCAATGAGGCATTATTTTCCAGTTTCGAGTCCTCTTTTCAAAAACACACTTTTGGCGTCTACCTGACAGGAGGTTCAGGGTTTGTGAATCAATTTTTAGCTATGATTAGAGTGAACGAAAGAAAGAAAAACATATTATACTGATGAAACACAATTCAAATGACAAGGGTAAGCAAGATTTTAAAAACCAGATTGGACCGAACGGAAATAGTTTGAACCGACCAGTTCTTTGGTTCAGTTTTATTTAATAACCTCTCAATATAAAAATTGGTCAGTTTCATCGAATCTGTTCAACCGGCCTATCAATAACCTAAAGGCTAAACTTCAAATTTCATTTCAGAAATCAAAGTCTCCATTTGCCTCTTCACCATATCTCATCACCTCCATAGATGCATGTAAGTAAATATGATACTTGTAAGTAACCCATAGATGCAAAAACCGAGCTCTGTTGACTCTCTGTGGGTGGCTGCTGTGACTCTTATTGGGGAGCTACTATAGTAACCTATAGATGCAAAAATCGATTCATGTAAGGAGTTTGTGATATTTGTTTGAGTTTAAACCTTTCATTCTTTCTTCAAATTGCCGCTTCTCTTGTTGATCTCTCCCTTAGAGTTGTCAGAGATAGTGTGGTAGGTCAAAATCGATGATGTGAAGCTCTTGAAACTTTTGTATTAATTCTATGACGTTTCGTTCCGACAATTACATGCTCGATTTTGCTTGCCGTGCAAACTCAAATTGTCCTCTTCAAGTCCAACAATTTTGCATCCGTTGAAGTGAAAATTAAAAAAAACCAAAGTTGTTTTAGTTTGTGTGTTTGTTTGGTCATCTTATGTTATACTATTGCTTTTTGTTCTTTGACGAGTTGCGTCAAACGACCTGTCGTTTGGGAAATATGCTTCAACGTCATAAATGAGCCTCTAAGTTTCAACACGATCCTCAACCTGTTAAATTATAATTAATTTCCAATTTGAGTTTTATATTAAGAAATCATAATTAATGCCTTAGAAAAATAGTTGATATGGTAACTCCTTATAAACTCTACGGTTAGAATTCATGAATCCAAATTTCTGAAACTCTTTAAAGGTTCATCCAATCGTCCCATGGTCGAAAGAACTTCAACAATATTGTGAATACCATGACGGAATGGGTACTCACTTCGATTGCCAAATTAAACTAAAACAATATACTTTTTAAGGGATATTTGGTTCATTCAAAACGTAACTGGCATATTACAGTACAAAAAGTAGTCAACATTAGATTTATCTCTATTTTTTTATTTTGAAGAATCGATCGATACAACTTAAAAATTTTATACTTGGCATTTAAATTTTTTTGGTAGGAAAATTTGCTAAAATTACTAAGACACTGGTACAAACTTTAATATATTATATTTATATAGTAAAATTTATATTTAGGCACACTTTTCCATTCAAACCACTTCATAAATAAAAACAAAAATTTTATTCTTATTTATTATATATCAATTTTATAACATTTTATACCAATTAATCCTTTAAAATCTTAAATCTTTGTTTAACCGGTTCAATGTTTGGTTCAGTTTTTGAAACAATGAGGGTGAGTCTATTTGGTATAGAATCCAATCCAAGTCCGTTGGCAGGAGAGAAATTGCATTATGATGAAGCTTCACATTTATACAATTCGACATGAGCCACTGAAGCCTTTCTATTATCATCTCTATAAACTACTGATATAACAAACATATAACCATTAACAATAAAATTAATTTATTTATTTTCTGATCCGATCATAACAACCTAGGCATTGAACATACATGATATAACTATTTATGTTTAGGTTTCTACGTACATTTCTAAGCCTGATCAAGCGGGCCACCACGTACACAGCCTTCATTTGCATGGATGAGCTTCTCAAAATTAAATATTTATTTTCTTTCATCAACACTATTTAAGAGATGATAGGATCTAATCCATAATGCAACATTGGAGGCGGATCAACTCTGCAGATAGAAGAAAATAACAGTTAACCTAAGCTAAAGTGGCAATCCTGTTTATTACGAGAACATAAGACTCACGTTTGTGAACTATAAGCAAGCATCAAATCAAATACATGAATCAATGACCAAAAAGGGAAAAAATAAAAAACAAATAAGTGAAACAATACTAAAGGGTCACCAAAATATACAATACAAGTACCCTGTTACACGTCTTTTACTTTTTATAATTAAGTGCTATTCAAAAATTTACATGAATCTTAAATATTATATATGATCAAGTCCTAAACCTTCTTAGAGCAGTTGGTTGCGTTACTTTCTATTGGTACTTTGACAAGTCAAGCTAACAAGAAATACGGTTGAACTGACTTACAATATTTTAAGACAATTAAGGAATTAGTTATAAAAAACTTAAAAAAAAAACATTAAGGTTTAGGGCCTAAACATAAAACTAATTACAAATTTAGGAGTAAATATACTCTTACCGAAATATTTAATAACCATGTTTACTATAACAAAGGAATTATTCGTGCTTCACTTGCCATAATCAATGCTCTTCGAGATAAATGGGCAAAAGTCATGCAATTGTGAAAAACAATGCACACAATGATGGTGAAATGTCATAAGATGAAGCCCCATGCTATTTCTCTTAATAAGTAACAAAAATAAAATGTTTTTATTTCAAATATATTTAGCAGGACCAAAAGGGGAGGCCCTTCACAAGAAACAAATCTACTGGAGTTGATGATCAACCTTGATTAAGATTTTAACCTCTAGACTCAAGTCCTTGGCTAGCTTTTGCACGTGCTTGAAAATGTGAAAATGTGACACCTAAATCAAGCACGAAAAGCAACTATGCAGAGGTTCCTACACTCCCTTTTTTGGTTCCCATAAGCCTTAAATATATAATTTTAGCTTAATGCTTGATGTTTTTCCCCAAGACAATACATGTCTATGCATCTGCAGGCATTCTATCATAGTTCAAAGACGTAATTTCTTCAGTATTTTACAAACAACGTAGACAAGCAACATTTATTCCCTCTCTTAATAAGCAAGACCATGGATAACTACAATTACAGCCAAAGAATCACCTGAGGATCAACAACTCAATTTACTGCCTTGTTTAACATCTCGGTCACAGGAAGCCAGCAAAGTTTGATTGATAATATGAATTCACCAAACAAGAGACAAATTTTCATGCAATTCAATCTTTAATTTATCCATCCAATAAATAAAGCCAATGCTCCGACAAATCTGACCATTCTGCTAGCATTTTTGAAGTAACTAAATAGCCAACATGGAGCCAAGCATGTTGAATTAAAGGCAGACGCTACAACATACTATTAAGGTATAAATTGCAAGCTATTCAGGTGGCAACCCCACGCTTCCTAAGGGTTTGGATAGGCTAGCCAAACAAAGTATTCAAAAGTTTCATAATGGGTGGTTTCAACCAACTAGTTCATCGACTAGTTGATGGGCCAACAGAAGGATCATGACCAGCTAGCAAATGGTGATTTTCAAAAGTTACCAAGAGTTGCCTTTTTGTCAAAGGTGATTGGTTAACTGATCCTACCCAGACACTAGTTGCTGAAACGTTTGTGTATAACAACTATTTGAGTTAATTTTGAAGTATAAATAGACCACAATTAAGTTGTGACGTTTCTGTTTAACAACTATTTGAGTTAATTTTCAAGTATAAATAGACCACATTTAAGTTGTATGTTAATCCTTTGGCATACTGTAGAATTGCCAAGAGTCTTGAGAGATTAGAAAGAGCATTTGAGTAAATATGTTCATTACATAATACATATTGAGCCTTATGTGGGCCTATTAGAAAGGCTACGTACTATTGGACCTTTCCAAATCTCGCATATCAGCAAGACTTACTAGATTGTTGTTGTTGTTGTACATAACATATATTGAGCCTTAGTTTATTGATATGAGCAAGAAAGAGAATTTTTAGTTGTATATAGTTGTGCTAGTGTAATAATTGATAAACTAGTATGGCTACATATTATAAGGATTCCTCTTCAGGTGGACAAGAATTGTGAAAAATTACTATTCTTTACCCGTGACCAAAAAAGAAAAAAACTATTGTAAAGGTTCCTCTTTATCCATAAAAAAGATGTTTGGATGATTCATCTTCACCCACTTAAAAAAGAAGATATTGAATTTCCAAATGGAACTTGAGGACTGGACATTCAAAGTTATTTGACTAAATCACTATAAATTGATTTTGTCTCTCTTTTCCTACTCTCCTTTATTATTGTTGTGTTTGTTTTATAATTGTATTAGATTAGACAATTCATTCACTAGTTTTCAAATAGGAAAAAAGTTCCACACACAATTTACTTCTCTCTCATATGTCATCCAAGGACAAAACAATTAAAAAAGATGTTTACAAGAGTTTTCTTAGATTAAACGTTGCAGTTAGAAAGCAATTGTGCATGACGAGACAAACCATAGTCTGAAGGCAATTTAATAAAATTTTAGGATCCTAATTTTAGGTTGCAGATCTACTACTCTGATTTTGCTAACTGATTATGTTGCACATAATTAATTCATATTCAACAGACTGATCCACATGGAAAATCAAAGAGACACCATATATAATATATATAAGAGAAATGCATGGTCAGGCATAGCAGAAATTTACCTTTCTAATAAAAAACAAGGATCAAAATAATTCTACAGCAGCTAATGATCCATAATGTTTTACCTCTGTTGGACTTTGAGAATTCCAGTACCCAATTGCATTGGGATGCCCATAATGATGCATTCACTAACTCCTTCAATGTTGTCCTCCCTACCATTTACAGAAGCACTAAAAAGGTGATCTGCTGTTTTCTCAAATGATGCCAACATCAACACACTTTTACCCATCTTTTGGATACCAAATCTAGTTATCCCAAGAACTTCACCCTGTTAAATTATAACCAAAAATCACAACAAATCCCCAATCTATTAGTTAGACATTTGATGACATCAACATAAATCCATGTCAACAAAAAGTGAGCACCTTGAATGTCATCAAATCTGCTAAAAGCATCATATGCCGAATATCTATGCTCATTCCATGACTTTCCATTGTCTGTTTTATCTCATCAATGATGCATTTTCTTGCAGCCTCAATTCCAAGTGTTGCCAAAACTTCCATGACATGATTACTGGATGTTTTGCGTCCATCAACTCCTTCTGTACCCATAACTTCTTGAAGCCCATTGCTGAAAAGATGTTTAAGCAACGTAAGATTTGTATGAAAATTATCTGTCAAATAATTTGTGTCTAGCTAGCAATGAGTTAGAACAACAGGCATTAAAATTTGACAGAATAAGCAATGCCACTTAAAGTGAGACAGGCAAACAAAAGTAAGGCTTCAAAAGACAAGTTTTGGTAGTATAGTATTTAGAATAATTCAGAAGGGTGAAAATTTTGTAAAGAGGGAACTAAGGCATTCATTAGATCCTAGACGTCGAGAATTTTGACAACTACAGTCATAAAAAATTTAATAAGATCCAAAATGTACACCACTTTGGGACAAGAATGCTATTATGGCTACCAAAGTAAATATTAAAATATCAAATCAAAGGCATATACAAATTTATGTCATCTAAACAGATCAAAGAGCAGAATAGAAAACCATAAGAGACAAAAAATTCATCTTCAGAAGACCATTAAGTTGCATAAAACAATGTTATCTGGTTATTTAAACAGACCCCTCCACTAGCATGTTGTATCTTGGCTGCCCTTGATGACTCTCTTTATCATCATGCTTTTTTTGGGCAATGACAGCTCGTTCAACAGTTTTTATACCCTGGCATCAATAAAAAATGTTAACCAACATTTTCCTTTTGCAATTCTTGCCAAAAAGTCACATGGGCAGAATCATAGAAAAAGGAAATACAAGTCTTGGAAGTCTCACCTTTACTACAATATTTGGAAGCATATTTTTAAGAGAATGAAGTTCAAAATGAACTTTGTTTCTATCACCTTGAGGAAGAACTTCCAACTTTCTAATATCCAAAACTTTGATATGCTGTGTGTTACACAGCCATTAGTATGAATAACTAACTCGTGAAATTATCAAAGTACAAAACATGATTATTTTCCACCTGACTCTTTAGTTTAATTCTAGGCATTTGTAAAATTGATTCCTTCACAGTGTTAGCATCCAGAGACAACTGCAATTCCTGAATCATTTTCATGTCAAGCGTGACCACGACTGATGCCGATCTTGAAGTCATTACAATTTTGATGCTCTTAGCAACCTGCAGTATGACAAAAAACCAGATGAAAAAAACAAAACCCAACTCGATAAAGTGAAAAGTTAAATGATTTATTTTCCATAGACACAAAATGTGGGAACTGCAAACAGTTAACTTGCTTTTCATAGAGACAAAATACGAGAAAAATTTTGATCTTGAAAGACTTAAGGTTACATTTGTAGAGGATTTACCACAAGTGCAAAAAAAGTCTGGGTCCTGAACATAAGTTAACTCTAGAAAAGAGCATAATCATGAATGTGAAATAAGCAATGATGACAAGATGATATAGTTATTTCAAGTATCTGAAAAATAGGCGAGTAAAAGACTCAGTAACACATAACCAACATGATCAGAAAATTAACAAGTAATTGACATTGACTGCTGTACCTGTCCTAAAACGGTTTTTTGAATTCGTCCTCTTACAACTCGAGCAGCACTTACATTAGTGTTATGCTCAAGTTCTGCGGTTATGATGGGGGTGCTGATTTTTTTGGCTCCATTTATAATTTCTTTAATACGGGGAACTCCCTGTGTTATATCTAAAACAAGGCTAAGAAATCAAAATTAAGATGCTATCAATAGACATGGACCTTAAGATTAATTTGACTAAGAAATAACCATCAAATTCAAAGGATACTCATGCTTGCAACCCCAGCAAAGTGGAAAGTCTTTAGTGTCATTTGTGTCCCTGGTTCCCCAATACCATGAGCTCCAATGCACCCAATTGCAGTTCCAGGTTCAACTCTTTTTCCAGTGTAACGATCAATGCAGGTTTTCAGAAATGCCTGCATTTTGCACGTAAAAAACTGTAGTCAAACAAGGGAAAGAGAGTACAAAAGGAAAATTCTTCAAACTTATGATAAGCAATATACAACCGTGCATCAAATCAGATATCAAAGGCATGCAATCATTGGGCTGATGAACTCATGTAATATTTATATTTCCTACTCTAAGATCAGTTCCTTTCTTATAGATATGCTAAACATCTATGCCTAGTACTCCCTCTAAGGATAAATATGCTAAGAAGGGTAAGCATATTCCAACTCCTTGTTCTTTTAGAGAATCTCAGTGCCATGATCCTCAAATTTATCATCATCATTGCCATATTAAAGGAAACATAGCACCTCATTTTCCACAACGACCTCTAACCTTGAAATGACCAAATGAAATCAATTTTTGTGTGTATGTTTTAAATGTTGCATAAGTACTCTATGGATACAATAAGTTGCAAGATGATTATTCAGGTAAGGAAAATCAAGTTTGTAGAGTGAAATGCATGTTATCCACCATTGCTATCTTTCATACATTCTCTGGGTGTCATAATAAGACTTCAGAGTTAGTCATTTATTAGACTATAAGCAAGAGTAGTACTACGAATATTGTCCCAAAACCAAAATAAAACATTCCAGCCTTGATGTGAAACCATACGTTCAACACTTCAGTGTAGCTTGAGTCACTAAAATCACACAATAGTCACTGAGAGATGTCTAGTTCCTAGTTATACTTTATATTGCCCATATATTTTGACCATGACCTCATGACTTGGATGTCATGAATCATGGGAGAGAGCACAATTTCATCTTTAGGCATATAATAGCATCATTCCTGACCACTCTAAACCTCCTTTTAGATAAACAAAATCAGAGGGCACGTTACATCGTAATTAGCACAACATTCATCTATTAAATTATAACGATTGTGAAGGGGGAAAAAAATTTGAAAATCCCATACCTAGCTTCTAGTGGTTAGGTAAAGTCTCTTCAAGATTTAAAATCCTATATTGATTGTCATCAAAAAATAGGTGCTTTGCTAACTAAATTCCCTAATCTAAAAAATGATAATCTTCCAAATGTTTGGAACTTCCATTTAGACAAGATAGCGTGCTATAGATTCTGTCCAACTCCAAATTGCCTAACCTCCAACATTACAAGTTGAATTTAGAATGAATTGAACACGCAAGTCACATATCTTTTCCATAAAGAGTTTCATCCAAGAGTCTTAGCACGTTAATTGTGCCAACTTTTTGACACCTAAAATTAATGAATCCAATAGAATGTGCATAGATAATCAAGCCATCAACATTATAATATTCAAATATAAGTTTTCCTGATGTAGGAAGAATCGAAGAGAATCAACTAGGTGATAAAACTCACAGAAATTAGATTGTATGAGAAGGAGAGGACATGATAATATTTGATAAAACAAATATAAGCAATAAATTTAGAGCTGGAAGAATAGAAGAGATATCAACTAGGTGATAAAACTCACAGAAATTAGATTGTATGAGAAATAGAGGACATGATAATATTTGATAAAACAAATATAAACAATAAATTTAGAGCTGCTAGAATGTTGAATATAGGGCTTGAAATTAAGAAAGGAATTGAAATAAAAGATAGGTCTAAGAATCACCTCTTAGGTTTGTATCAAGAACTAGGAATCACAACTAGGATTTGAAACAAACAAAACTACTGGAATCCTACCAGCAGGTTGCTAGAAATCACTTCTAGAATTTAAGGATGGCTCCTAAGTATCTAAAAATCACTCTATAGGGAGATATGTTTCACACTTCAAA
This sequence comes from Erythroxylum plowmanianum, assembly GCA_025531925.1. Lineage (NCBI taxonomy): Eukaryota > Viridiplantae > Streptophyta > Magnoliopsida > Malpighiales > Erythroxylaceae > Erythroxylum > Erythroxylum plowmanianum. Next base: position 35,678,074 of record JANVCQ010000005.1, on the reverse strand, counting down.
ATTAATCTATTCTTCTTATTCCTTGATTGTTGAAAACATAACATATATGTAGAAAAGATCTTGAAACCATACTCCTAATGGAATCTGAGAACCCACAAACTAAACTAATAAATCTTTTTATTCTGCATCATTTTGAAAGGCCTGAGGACATGCTCAATATTTTGGTAGATTATAACTGGTCCTCTAGGATTTGACTAACAAAGCAATGATCATCATATTAGGATCAGACTAAAAGAAACACAGCAATGATCATCATATTTAGGATCAGACAAAGAGAAAGAGTGATTAAAGAGGAGAGAGTGTGCATCAATCAAAGCTATTAGCCAAATTCATATCTAGAGCATGTCAAAAGCAATTTACACTCAATCCATAGAGCATATAATTGGTGACTACCAATGTCCTATGTACCACGAAGATAACAAAGTAAAGAATTTACCAATACATTGTGAAAGCAACTAAACCATTAGTTCTGACATCTATATTATTCTCCTGTTAGGTCATATCACGTCACTACCTTAATGCACTAAATTTTTGCATACTTGTCTCATCCATATTTCTCTCACTTGTTATCCAACACAATTATAGCTCTTCAGTCCAATTATAACCATTTTGGTTACAAAAGAAATTCAAGACAAACAAATGAATGGATTACTACTAAACCACAGCAGTAAACTATTAGTCGAAAGAAAAAAATTGGCAAAATGATGAGTCACCTGTAGCTGCCTTTCAGTAATACCATATACTTTATGAGCGAACTTTTCTGTAGTTGTCACATTTTTTCCCAGACCTTCGATCTTTTCCACATCCTCAGAATTTTCACCTTCAATGCCAACAACCATCTTAATCATGTTTTGCAAGCTCTTGGTACGATCTTCAAGGAAGCAACTCAATTTTCTCTTAAAGGCATCAGAGCAAGTGCCATCATGTTCGTCACTGTACTTTGAAATCAACTTTGGTACAATGTCATAGATGTGCTGAGGAGAAAGGTAGTCTTCCCTGGGAGGACAAATGGCCTGCAGATTATGGCCAATCAGCTTACATTCATCTTCAAATTGGTGAACAGTCAAGTGACTTGAAGTCAATAAGAAAGGAAAAGTTATTTACCTTTACTTTCATGAATAATCTAGCAAAATTTAACGGCACTCCACCTTTTGCTTCCATTTTTGCCGGATCCAAGCCATCATCTCCATACACAAATTGAACAATGCATCCACTTGCATTTCGTACTGTGTTATCATATTGAATAGACAAGTCCTCCAAACCTTTGATAAGTCGGCGAGACATGTAACCTGTTTCTGCTGTCTTGACCTGCAAGAATAATTGTGTAACAATAAATGTGCCCAAGGCAGGAAAATCTTCATCATAATTACATCCATCCCACCCAGTGAACAAAATAGGCCCACTAATCCAAGTCATTTTACAATTCTAATTGCAAACCAGAATAACCATGACGAGATCATGCTACGGCAACAATTGTAATATCCATGTTCAAAGGTACCAAAAATGTAATATTCATGTTCATATTCCTTCCTGCATTCATGTACCACAAATTGAACTCCAACTTACTAGAATGTCGTCTGATTTTTCTCTAGTTCATTCTATAACATAGTTATTGGTTACTTGATGTCTTACCGCAGTTACAATATTGACAAATGAAGTAAACAAGTATTCAATCTTGATGGACAACTAAATGAAATAAGATAATTCATACCGCAGTATCTACAAGGCCTTCTCTTCCACCCATTGTATGGAAAAAGAACTCAGTTCCCGTCAGACCAGTATAAAACGAGTTAGCAACAAAGCCTTTAGCCTGTCCACAACGTTACAAAACTTCAATCGTAACTAACTGATGCTTTGTCATTGAGAAACTTGAAAATGATTTCACAACATAATCAACTTTCCTGACATAACAAATATAATATTTTGTTTAAGTTGATCCTGATGAAAAAGGTTCCCTCTTTAAACCCCCATACAAGACTGGACAACTTTCAATGATTGAATGAACATGGATCTTAGAACAAGGTGAGAGACCAACAACTTTAATCCACACCACTGGATTTTGCATGCAATTATGCTAAAATTGTACAGACATTAACCTCCTAAAAGGAACTATTGTCCATACCAAATTGGCATTTACTATCTAATGAAAAGAGTATAATGTATCTTCCAAATATAAATGAAATGCGATTGTTAGAGAAGTGTTCTGAGCTTACTGCAGGGGTTTTGGATTTTCTTGGGAAATGAGGAAGGCTTCGTTCTACAAATCCATCAGGAGCACGTCGTCCTCCAACTGACTGCTGACCAACGCAAGCAACCATCTGACTTATATTAATTGGGGAACCCTTGGAACCACACTGTGACATGATCAATGGACTATTTCTCCAATGCAACTCTTTCATGCAAACCTTCAGTTAAAGATGTGAAATAGGTTAGCTCACCATTATACAAAAGAAAATTGACACAAGATGCTCTAACAGCATAATCTTATGTGCATGCAGTTTCAGAAAACAGACTGTCTTAAAGCTACAAACTAGATTTTGTTACAGAAAAATTGTAATAAAGCTACAAACCAGTTTTGTTGCAGAAAGAAGAAACGAATGTAACATACTCTCTTTACTTACTGCCAGCATATTCCATTTCTCTCTTTTTTCTATGTCAATGATACCATTTGGTCTAGAATAGCACATGCAAGTCGTTTTTGTTTTTCTCATAAACTATAAAAGTTAAAGGAAGACAAAGTTTTAAAAGTTCAATACCATAAACAGACACCTGTAGAAAAGGCCTTTGTAAATTTTTATTGCGCAAGTGTGTGTTAGTTGGCATGAGGGTAAATTAGGGACAGACTTTAATTTGTGCATCTTCCAACAAATTACCCATTGTATGACTTTGATGGAACTACATTGGAAAGGAAGAAAGAGATAATCTAAGTTACATTTGTATGAGACAAAGATGGTTTTTTTGTTTAATTTGGCAAAGATCACACATAAAAGGCCACAACATCATTTGTTGGCATTGGATGGAAACATTTTGTGACAGAATACTTTCAACTAGTGAAAAGGATATTTGTTGTATCTTCAAGTTTAATAGGAAAACTCAAAATTGGGAATTAGTAGTGCTTAGCTAGCCTAAAGGAAGTTTAGAAATCCATCCGCTAAAGATGATATAAAGATAAGGGGCTCAAAATAGTCAATCCTTTTTATTATTCCTTATCAGAAAGAGTGTTGAGCAAGGATACAATCTTGGTGGACATTCTGTTTGGTTTCAAAATGCACAAGTTAAAAAGGACTATGCAGGTTTCAAAAGGAAACAGTCAATCATTTGCTTCTCTATTGTGTGTATAAGCATCTCCTCTAGCAATATTTAGCATGTTTTGGAAGACTGGGGGAAAAAACATGAGAGAAAGCTACTTGGGTATGGAAGGAATCTTTCCACAGGAAACTGAATATCACAGTCTCTTATTCCTCTGACACCATCAGATGAATTTTCAGAGCTTTTTATGCAAGAAAAAAAAACCTCCGAACCTTTGTATACATAGGGGAACTAATTGATGACGCTTAACTTTTAGAAAAGTGGAGAATGAATCTGCTAGACTTTGCTAGTTTCTTCAAAGGTTTGTGAGGGTCTAAAAGAGATTAAAAATATTGCCAGGGTATGGCACCCCCTATATGCAAGCGTGTCCATAACCACGCTTTTGAGATTATAAAAGAAATGAAGGTATGGCCTGAAATTGACCTACTCTAGCAGTGCATTGTTAATACATAAACATATGCTAAAATGCAATGGAAGATATGTCCTTACATCCCCAGCTTCTTCCCGAAGCTTGTTTAATCTCTCAGTTATTTCAGCTTCCAGCGTTTGAGTGGCATCACAACCAGGTTTAAGTGTCAACTTTCCTTGATTGTAGTCTTGTATTAGCTTGTTGCAACGTTGATAACCATTTGAAATTGTTTTCCCTTTTTCATCATTTAATCTTTTCCCAGGTTGGACATCATCAATCCCAATTGAGAACCCATGGTTTCCAATCCATCGAGCACTGAATCCAGAAAGGAAGGACAAAAATATTGGTTTCCAAACATAACAGAACAACAAAATACACATGTTTTCCACGTATTAGATAATGTCAAGGTTTGAAATCCTGGATCCTGCATAATATAATTGTCACACAGGAGCAGGCAAACTAGTAAATGCCATGATCTGAAATCCAAGGCCCTTTAAGGAGCTTTGTGTATAGTTTAGAGGCTTTCTAACCGGACAAATTCAGAATGTATAACCAAGGTGATTAAAATGGAATGCAAAACGTCAGTTTTGATATGAACTCTTTCCATTGGTCAGTTTGGATAACTTCGTGAAAATGACAATATGGATTGACTTGGGCAATCTTTTGTCAAAATATAACTTGACTTACACGAAAACAATCACAATATTGGAGATAATTTGTATTCTTCTTCTACAGACCCAAAGTTAAACTCAAACAAAAATTTAAGAATGACAATACAGATTGACACAGGAATTTTTTTGTCAAACACTAATTTAGAGTAGCACGAAAACAATCACACATTATATTGGAGATAATTTGTATTCTTCGATAGAACCAATGTTAAATTCAATTAAAAAATTGAGAGTTAGGTGCAATAGCATAAGAAATGCACGAATCAAAGAATCAGCAACACAATGCTCAATTGAGATATTCTTTCCAGTTTTAATAGCTGGCGCAAAATATACAAGAACATGATTGGAATTGAAAATCTTCAAAAAATAAAAAGGAACTTGTTTATTTCAATTGTGTACTTTAGACGTCATATACACTGTCTTCACCTGAAGGTTATGTTTTCAGTTGGACCACTAATACATCCTTCTTTAGGCAAACAAGATTTCATTTGTTACTATCCCTAAATTTTGTTCTAACATAAAAACCCCAATACCAAGCCTAAACCAACCTGTTTTTATCCCCATTCAAATCATAGCAAAACCTAAATGGAAAGCAAAATTATATTGCTTAAGCTAAATGTAAAATAGTAAAAACCCAAATTCAGATGTCATCTTGCCATCTCACACAGAGAGAAGTTCTCCCATATTGAAAAATATCCTATATCAAAGTTTGAAATAGCGTAAGAGTAATACAGCCAGGCTATGATTCCACAGGTACAAAAGTTTTAGAAATCAATTCAAATGAATTTTCCATTCAGGCTTAGTCGGTCAACGCATTACACACTAAACTTGTACCAGACACATACGACTGGAAATTCAATGGAGAAAATCCAAGTGACTAATTAAAGAGATAGCAGTGTGCATTACCTCAACTTAGCTAGCCGATTCATGCAAGTAGCAGCAGCATGTGCATTATAGTCTCTAAGAAGAACAGCATAAAGTCCATCCATATTGCCATTTCCTATAAAAAAACCAATTAAAAATGATGTATTCAAAAATCATAACTAAATATGGACACATCACAAACCTACCAAGTACTTTCATGAACCCAGTAAAATAACTTTGTCAAAACATTAGAAGTTAAGACATGCAGGAAGATCAACAACAATGAAAAGTATATACTCAAAGCAGAAATAAGTGTTAGTCACATGGAAATGCAGCTATGTCAACAGAAAGAGCTTAAACAAATAAATTACATATTGTCGACAAGCAGCAAGAGAATATAACAAAAATCCTGATATTAATATTTAACTGTAAAGAATATGTACAAAACTTCATTGTTATAGTCAGAACTCCAGCTTTCTCCAGATCAAAGTCAGTCAGTATAGAAATTTGGAAAATTTAAGATCAAGAAAATGCCCCTTGTACTTAACTATAAACAATAAACTCATCTAGATTACCTAAATAGCATGCAAGGATTAGCACAAATGTGCAAGAGCTATTGAAGAACAAATTCTTGTTGCTCGAAGATCCTAAACTCCATTTATGCAAGCAAGAGAGACTTCAGGTAAAAAAAACATCAAAACTAGTGGACCTGACCTAAGCTATCAAAACCGCAAAAACACATGTGAACAGCAACTAGACTTCTTTATGAAATATGTCTTGGGAATAGAAAGATAAGCACAATTGAAGTTAATAAATATTCCCAGAGCAGAAATTCTGCAACATAAGCAACTCAAGGTGAAAAGATAATTGATTATACAATCAGTTGAATACACATAATTCTATCATCTATGTTTGAAGGAAGAAGTAAACTTACCAAGTGTAGCCTTTCCTAGCTGTCCAGATATAAGCTCACTATTCCGGAAACAAACAAAACCGTCATTTGGACACATTGTTTCTTTTTCTCTTTTATCTTCTTTTCCAGGCTTAGAATAAGTTTTCTCTTTAACAGTTAGGTTCACATATACTCTCACATTGGCATTTGGACGCACTAGAACGCTGAACAATTGTTTGCCAGTCCAAAGTTCTACTGGCTGCAGAGGAAAAGCTGCATCAAGATTACAGATGAAAAAAATGGAAAAACGAGAAAATCATCTGCTCAGCAATTCCACATCTCACCTTTAGTATTGCAGGAGTAGGTAAGTCAACAATGCCCATTCCATCATCCATATATGAACACATCAATGAGAAGGCTGCACGATCATAGAATGTGTCTTTTCTTGTTATGAGAAAGGAAGAAGTCAAGAAGTCTTGTGTGGATGCAACCAGAATCTCCCCATTTTTTGGTGTGCACAAATTGTTTTGAACCTGAGTAAAACAGAGAGCAATCTCAAATAAATGCAGCACCCCTGCCAAGGCAATATAATCTACACAGTCCACACAATTGGGCCAACTGTGACTCAGTTAACATCCTACCCCCCCTTTAACAGAATTTTAGCCAACCATAAAAGAAATTACATTATCAATATCTTGCCACCAATTACAAACATAACATTCAAAAGCACCTAGAGAAACCCAGTCCAATTCAATATCATTTAAGCTGCCTCTGACACCATGATAGCCTTCAAAAGATCAGAAGTATAGCAGATAACCCATCTAACAATCAGATAAATTACTATAAATTATTAACCATGTTGATCAATCACCTAAAAGACTATTGAAGTAATTGAAAAATTGCAGGCTCTCACGGTTACTTAGTTTGACAACCTATAAGTGCTCATAACGTAAGAAAAAAGATAACTTCCAAGATATGTCCAACATCTGCCTGCATGAATTTAAGCAATATACTATACTGATTTGAATTAACCAACTCCAAGGGCCTTCTTAAGGAGAATTACATCCCTTCGATCTCATCAATTCAAAATGGAATTAAAAAGGCTTCCAAGTTAAAGGAATGAACTTACACAACCAAAATTGAATAATCCTCTAAAAGGTCACAAGTTTCGTCAACATATTTATCAGAGTTGGAAAAGTTTCAAGGAATTAATTTCCAATTACTTGAAGCAATCAGAATTACTCAATAATGCCAAAACATTCTGGAAATGAAACAGTGAAGAAGGCTTCCAAAAATGACAGGAAAAGCTCAAGAAAAAAGAGTAAAAGTAGACCAGATCAGGTAAAGAAGAGATAGCAGGGAAGAGTGAGAAGGAAATGCTTTAGATTATTACGTTAACCAAAACAATGTCATTTTAACAAAAGCTTTTGTATGAGAAAAGAGCAACCAATTTAACCAGGCTGTTCCAACCACTTTCAGCAGATTTTTTTGTTATGTACCCTAGCCACCACTACTTTTTTGTCCAATTATCCAAACTTGGCTGGTTTTCCAAATGTACTAAGTGCATCATTAGATTTAAATAAAAAGAAAAATGGTCCAAGAGAACTTACACCCATCAGTGTAAGAGCCTCTGTTCGGGCCTCTTCTGTTTGTGGGACATGCAAATTCATCTCATCACCATCAAAATCTGCATTATATGGGTTGCACACTGATTCATTGAACCTCAAAGTTCTCCAAGGCATGATTCTAGCCTTCAATCAACAAAAGACAATCACATTGGATGAACAAAGAACAATTATAATAGGATTTGACAGGTACTTTGAAACTAGTCCAATCACCCTATGGCACATGATGGACATTCTATGCAAACTTGGCTGTCTGTTAAAAAGAACAGCATCCCCATCCTCCAAATGACGATCAACTATACAACCGTATTTCAGCTCCTCAGCAATGCGTTTTCTGTAATTACCTATCAAAATTCTGAAGTATAAAATATTGGTTAAATCATGTCATCATAAAATAAGAAATTAGTCAAGAAAACACTAGTGCGATGACCAACTTCATTGAACCATCTGGATATCTGACCATCCTTGCTCCTGGGTATTTAAAAGGGCCATTACTGACACACTGCCTCAACTTCTCAATATTATGGTGGGAAACACGTTCAGGATAAGTTAAAATCCGAGCCATATGGATGGGTATTGCTACCTATATCCACAGAAAAAAGTTCAAACAAGGAAGCTAAAATAACCCCACAACTTGGTCAAGTCTAGCAAAATGCATAACCTCAGTAATTTTCAGATTGGGGTCTGGGGATATAACAGTCCTGCCAGTATACTCAACACGCTTCCCTGATAAGTTCCCACGAAAACGTCCCTGTTTCCCTTTAAGGCGCTGAACAAAACCACTTAAGGGCTTGCTTTTTTGCTTTTCTTGTTCACTGTGAAGGCGAATATCACTATTGATATAGAGTCCAACCACACCTTGAAGGTCATCCCATGATAACTACATATAAAACATAAAAAGTATGCAGAATGATATCCCAAAACAAACCAAAAAAATAAATTCATAAAATCGAATAATGGATAATAGTCATGAGCTTGAAATATAGAAGTACAGCAGAAATTTTCTTTTCTGAAAAGTGAGATGTAAAATGATATTAAATAGCTGTTGAAATACAAGAAAATCATGTGAAGTTGGCAGCAATAAGATGAAAAAAGATCCATAATCTAAGACTCAGAACTGGATAATAACACATAGATTCCAGTTAATTTGAAAACAGAGAAGTTTGACATAAATTGTTGTGGATTGACTACAAACAGATCCTGAGAATCATAGGAGATAATAATGCAGAGATTTGCAAAGTAGAATGAAAATTACAAAGCACAGAGAGGGCATCCAATAACAAAAGTTTTATAGAACGATCAGTATAGGCCATGCATACACATCAAAAATTTTAAAGAACTTGAGAAGATGTCTTTAGTTAAGAAGGAATATAAATCATAAGAATGGTAGAGAGTGATATGGAACATCCAAAGCAATGGAAACTTGTTCAAGACTAAAGCAGAAATCAGGAAAAAATAACTGAGAACAAAATACACGAGAAAAGCACTTTTATTGACAATTGAAGTTACAAACACTACAAGTCACATACATAAACAAGACTCTCCACTTTACCAGGTGTTTGTTATCGACTTTCTTGCCTTCCAGCAACTCAGACCGAACACTAGCATTTGCTTGAATAATTTGCTTTAACCTCTCAGTTATGTCATTTTCATTGCTGAAACATAGAAGAATTATTATTAACATCACACGCCACACAAGTTGTTCAAAAAAGAAAAAGAAATGTAGTCACAACATATTGTGAACCTCTGTGATCCATCCACAATTACAGAAGGACGAATGGGTATAGGTGGCACAGCAATGCCTGTTAATATGAGCTTCTCGGGTCTATCATGTAGATAAAATAACTCACAGTCCTGAAGACCAGCAAAATGGTGTACATTGTGCTTTAGGAAGAACTTGTAAGAGGAAGGAGATATTCAAGAAGTTCAAGTGCACATAGGCATACCTCTTCAGGAATCCTTTTAAAAAGAGAGAGAACTTTGACAGGGTTAAGAATATAACTAGCCGGACTAAAGGGAGCCTTAGACTCTTTTGCATGTAAAATAGCAGATCTACATTCTTCCAAGAATCCATCACCTAGTTTTGAACGATCATGAATAATGGTCACTGCAGAACCAGCCTTTTTCACCATACCTTAAAGTCACAACACATCAAATTCATCAGTACCAGCTTTTGTTTTCACAGATTTCTGAAAACTAAAAACATGTATGACGCAAAAATGAGAAGATATTATCCCTTCAATGATGAGATCTTATCCACAAATTTTATCGACTTTAACTTATCATTCAAGCAATTAACTGTTTTATATAGGATCCTTAAGCAAGAAAATACAATTGAGAAAAGAAAATTCTCGAGGGATCTTTCAAGCATACTACAGCCATTTTATTGCACTTATCCATAAGTCAAAGGAAAGAAATATATCAGCATATGACAATCATGCACAACGATTAGTTAAACAAACAATAAGCTTCCAGTGTTTTCATCTCAAAAGAAACTTATAACAAAAATCATCTGTTATTATAGAAGGAGCAAACCGTTCATGAATCCACATCGCCAGCACTTGACAGCTTTACTGCTTGCCATGCTACTACACTTCTTCACAATCTGCTTTACAATATCACCCTTCCTCAAAGAATCTATCTTGGGATTTCTTATCTTCTTAATGTGCAATTTGCATTGTTTATCCTCCAGAAGTATACGAGAACAAGACTGCAAAAACAATTTAGGCATTTGCAGCAAACATAACCATGTAAATAAGCATTTGAAAGCATCACTAAAGCATCATGCAAATAATTTTACTGCAAAATCAAATATTTCTCGAGTTAATACTAAGCATTACCTTGCAAATACACTTCAAGATGTCCAAAATAGTACTCATATACCCAACATTATAAACTGGCAATGTAAGTTTAACATATCCGAAGTGACCTGGACAATCAGCAAAGTTCCCACCACATGTTCCACACGTGGAATTTTTATTTGCAGGTCCCTGACACCCAAACAGAAGAGTATCTGTTATATTTAAAGTTGCCTTCTCCATTAACACGCAATAACTAAATTATTTAACTAACAGACTAAAAAGAAACACGGAAATGATCTACGTTCAAGTATACGAAAACATACACAAAAACCTATGTAAAGTGAGCACATACCATTCGGGCATCCAACAAGCCGCCTTCAATGGGCTTTCTGTTGGGATCATAGTACTGTCCCAGATACACTTGACATTCCGCAGCTTTTAGAACCTCAGCTTCAGACATTGTACAAAATTGCATGCTTTTACTGTAAAGCATCATCGTGAAAAATCAATCAGCCCACTTAATGATGTTTAGAAGACAAGAATAGAGGGGGAAGAAACATCTTGTAAAAGAAAAGAAAAGAAATGACTTCAACAATGGAAGAGCATATAAGCAACAGCAGGCTGCTTCAGAACCGAAGATCAATCTAGAAAACATGTATGAACATAAAAGGTTCACGATTAGATGGACTTGATGAAGAGAAGACAAACTCACATTCTGCGGGGACCCACATCCTCAATGTAGGGCTGTTTCGTAAACACTATGTCTCGGGGTTTCTGCTGCATTTCTGAGCTTTGCAACCGATGCCAGCCGATAATAAAACACCAACTTCAAGAGAGAGAGGAAAAAAAAGAACAAGACTATATAGACCAAAGTTTTTGAATTGTAAGAGAAAGATGAAGAAGGAAAATAGCTCAAGTAGTTAATGTTGTGGCGGGAGGACTTCGGAGAAGTTAATCACTAATAAAACACTCAAAGAAAAATTGAGACAAGACGCATAACAGAATCCACCGCCTGTATCCAAACAGAAACCACAGGCGAAGCTCAGATGATGGTGCGAGACAATCGCACCAGTAGCGGACACCTCCGAAACCCTAGACCGCCGTAAAACCTCTTGCGTCGTTTAATGTTCGTCGAATGGTGGTGGGAGATTCTGCAACAACCGATGACGCAGCAACTTGTTATGGCATGCAACTGGTACGGTACCCGAACCTCTCAACTTTCTCACTGTTTTAAACACTAGCGACTTATGTAAATTTTTTGGTGATCACTCTGTTTCCGATTATCTGTGCCACTTTGTTCCCTTGTTGTAAAGTAGTGCTGACTGCTGAGTGCAACGCTCAAAGAAAATAAAGAAGGATCGATTAATTCCACAAGAAATGGTAATTAGTATTCCAACGAAGCCTTATTCTTTTTAATTCTTTTTCTCAGAAGGTGAATTTTCTAATTTAATTATCTTATTTTCAAAAAATCGCGTGGATAAACAAAAAGACTTTTAGAAGCATTTTATTTTAAGGGTCCTGACTTAACATGGATTAGGTCCCTCTTTTTTATTTACAGGTCTTGATTGGTGAAGAGTTGATAAGCTCTTTTTTAGCTGGTCAACTCATTTCAACTTGTTGACTTTAAGATGAAGTTTAAAAGTTTGTTTGGTAAAGAACTGGTTGGGTTGGTTGATTCAACCCAACCAGCTAATATTCAACCAGCTCCTCTATAGGAGCGTTTTACCCCCATCAACTAATATTTTTCGGCTTTTTCTCCCTTTTGCCCTCGCTACTCTTAAGTCTATCGTGTCTCGTTTTCTCCAGACTCTTCCCCCTTCTGTTGCGTTACTCTCGTTTTCTCTCACTATCTCACCCTTACGTGATCTCGGTTTCCTTGCTTCATTCGTTCACTCTCACGCATCAACGGAGGAGAGTCGACCAAATGGAGAGAAGGTTTGAAGTCGATTTCGGTGCCATGGAGGAGTTCAGCCCTGACGTAGAAAAGGAAGAAAATGGCATTGTCGATGAAAGATCGTCTGCTAAGAGGTGGCTTCCTCTTGAAGCTAACCCCAACTTCATGAAGTTTGATTTCCTTGGTCGTTTAAGACTGGCAATTTTTAGTATTTTATTATTGTTCATATAGATCGATCGAGGTAAAACGTTCGTGGGTCGTCCTAATTTTAGATCTGCCTGAACTAGGAATATCTTGTTTTTTGTTGGATTTTACTCTATTCTTGTGGTTTTTGTGTCTGCTTGAATTCAACCTTGGCTAGTAATTATCTATAAAGTAGAGCTTTTTAACTAATTTGGTTTATGTTTTTTCTTCTCAAAGGAGAGACTCACTCTTAGGTAAGTCTTTTTCTAGGTTAACTTTATGCTTTCTTCCTCATTCCTTGGAATACAGTCGTAAGAAGCATGTTTTGCATTTTTAAGCTTCATCGTTTAACTTTTGTATATTGATCTTGCTCTTTATCTCGAAGAATAAGATTAATCAATGAACTTTTGTACCATATACTCATCTAAAGTTTCTGA
>JANVCQ010000005.1:35629569-35640929 GCA_025531925.1 Erythroxylum plowmanianum | reverse complement strand
AATAAAGATCTGCGCAAATTTATTTTTTCACACCACGTCGCGATGACTTCCACCACCAAAACCATCTTAACGCCACCTTCCACCACCGCTTCCCGCTCTTTTAAACCACCAGCACCCACTTGCCGCTTCTTCTTCCTCCATAACACCCCCTTTTCCTGCAACTCAAGCATAAAAATTTCCCATTCTCGTAGTACAACTCACCGTTGTCTATCCATCAACAGCGCAATAAAGACCGAAGAATTATCAAGCGAGACGTCACTTTCAACAGCCTCATCATCTGAAGAATCAAAGCCGACCATATTGGTCTCCGAGAAGCTTGGAAGCGCCGGTATTGACCTTTTACGAAAGTTTGGCAACGTGGACTGTTCGTATGACATTTCGCCGGAGGATCTTCGAAAAAAGATCGCGTCTTGCGACGCGTTGATCGTAAGGAGTGGGACTAAGGTGACGAGAGAGGTGTTCGAGGCCGGAAAAGGACGCTTGAAGGTGGTGGGAAGAGCAGGTGTTGGGATTGACAATGTGGACCTGCAAGCTGCTACGGAGTTCGGTTGCTTGGTGGTTAATGCCCCAACTGCCAACACCATCGCGGCCGCTGAGCATGGCATCGCTTTGCTCGCAGCTATGGCTCGAAACGTCGCTCAGGCCGATGCCTCCATGAAAGCTGGTATGTAAACTTACGGTCACAAAAGAACATTTTTGTTAAATTTAACAGCAAGATATTGATTTACTTATATATATATATATATATATATATATAATTGTTGCAATCCAAGGAAATTTGAATTCTTTTTATTTATAGACTTATAAGTTTTGGTGAAGAATTCAAATGAATTTTTAGTAAAGTGGCCCCATTGGCAACGACGTAGGACATGTTGTGTGAGTGGGAAGGAAATTTCTTTTTCAACTCTTGGAAAATTGGCTAAATTATTGGACAAAGAAGGTCATGAGCCTATCAAACATTAAAGTTAAACACCCCGAAATTTCAACGTATTTATTATCTGATTGTGAGGTTTATGTTTTACCTACTTTTGTCTGATTTGTGGTGAGATTTGAGCAATTAGCTATCTAGGCAATTTGCTTATTGTATTTAATATTATTATACATACACGAAGAAGCACGGACACGGACACGTGATATGTGACATGACACGGACACGGAAACGGGGACACACTAATTTTTAAAATTTGGTTGACACGGATACGGCACATATATATATATATTATAAAATTTAGAATTAAGAAAAAAAATTCAGAATTCATAATATGATATATATTGATTGATATGTTTCAACGCTTCCAATATCTTGATAGTTCATACATATTTGATACTTTAGAAGCCCCTCTTAAAAAATATGGAGCATATATTCCATTAAGCCGTGTGCGAGCGGTCTCTAAATGTATCAGAGCCGTGTTCTAGCCGACAAAAATTATTTTTTAATTTTGACACGTACAGACAAGTGTCGGATATGTGTCCACCCCGTGATAGTAGATATCCGACACGGACACGTGTTCGACACACAGACACAGCTCTATTTTGCCGTGTCCGTGCTACATAGATACACGATGACCAGTTGTGGCGATCTGCTGACGGTCTTGGAATAGAAGATTCAATTCATCTTTTTTCTGTTCCAACAAACACTAGCTATGAGGGAAAGGAGAACATAAGAAAACACAGTGTCATATAGATCACAAACCAAAATGATCAATCGTTGCGTCATTGAAAACCAAAACAATTTCTGCTATTTTCAGATAGCATGCGGTGAAATTGAATAAGTGATCTCATCAAAGTTTTGCAGGAAAATGGCAACGAAACAAGTACGTTGGAGTATCTATGGTGGGCAAGACATTGGGTGTTCTGGGATTTGGTCAAGTTGGATCTGAACTTGCAAGACGAGCCAAGGGTTTAGGTATGTACGTCATTGCTCATGATCCTTATGCGCCAGTTGACAGAGCCCGTGCCATAGGTGTAGAGTTGGTCTCTTTTGATCAAGCCATCTCTACTGCTGATTTCATCTCAACTCATGTGCCGCTCACTCCTAACACTAAAAACATGTTCAACGATGACACCTTTGAAAAGATGAAGAAAGGAGTACGCATCATTAATGTAGCTAGAGGTGGAGTTATTGATGAAGATGCATTGTTGAGAGCTCTTGACAGCGGAAAAGTTGCTCAGGTTGTGCTACATGCTACCAGTTCATATTATGCAATGCCTCTCTTTAGTTCGAAAGGTTTTACAAATTTAGGCCCTCAATTGGCACCTTATACAAGAATGATTTTCTTTTTTCTCTTTTTATAGGCTGCACTTGATGTATTCGCAGAGGAGCCTCCATCTAAAGATTGCAAATTGGTGCAAAATGAGAAAGTCATTGTTACACCTCATCTTGGAGCCAGCACTAAAGAAGCACAGGTAGATGAGTGCCTTCCTAATCCCACCACTATTACGTTTCTTGTATGTCTTGAGCTGTGCGACATATTAACTTGGAAGATGATCTCTCTCAGGAAGGTGTAGCTATTGAAATAGCAGAAGCGGTTATTGATGCATTGAAAGGAGAACTTTCTGCAACTGCCGTGAATGCTCCAATGGTGCCTCCCGAGGTTTTGTCAGAACTAGCTCCTTATATTCTGTTAGCTGAGAAGCTAGGAAGCATAGCAGTACAATTAGTGTCAGGTGGGGACGGAATCAGATCGGTGAAGGTAGCTTACAAGTCTGCAAAAGGCCCAGATGACATGGACACAAGACTACTCAGGGCCATGATCACCAAAGGGATTATTGAACCTATATCAACTTCATACATCAACCTTGTCAATGCAGATTTCGTAGCCAAGCAAAAAGGACTCAGGATCAATGAGGAACGAGTAGTAGTTGACACGTATCCTCAATCGCCAATTCACTCAATCCAGTTAAAGATATCCCACGTGGATTCTAAGTTTGCCGGTGCTGTTTCGGGCAAGGGAGAGATAAGCATCGAGGGGAGGGTGAGGTGCGGTGTTCCTTACCTGACGCTAGTCGGTTCGTTTAGCGTAGACGTGAGCCTGGAAGGCAGCCTCATACTCTGTAGGCAGGTTGATCAACCGGGCATGATCGGTCTGGTTGGAAACATTCTTGGTGACCAAAATGTGAACGTAAGCTTCATGAGTGTGGGAAGGACTGGAAAGAGAGAACAGGCAATAATGGCAATTGGTGTAGAAGAAGCTCCCAACAAGGAGGCTCTAAAGAAAATTGGGGAAGTCTCGGCTATTGAAGAATCTGTGTTCCTCAAGTTATAGACCATGTTGAGGAAGATGTTTGATTGACTTCGGAGATATGAAGGATTTGGATCACCATCCCGAGGGTTGTAGCGGCCCACTCGGTAGTTCTTTTCAACTTCTAATCTTTACAGTATGTTTTTTTTTTCAAATGTTGAATGTAATCCATGTTATGTGAGTAAAGTGTTAGTATCGTCGGCTTCTGATGTGGTAGAGGAAATAACAATGTTTGCTGAAGTTATGGTCAATAAAACAAATGAAATATAAGAAAATAAGAGTAGCGGGTAAATTTTAATCTGTCAATTATTACGAAAAATATTAATAAAATGAGAATTGCAATAATATAAAAAATTGTGATAAAGAAAATAAAGAAAACAGTAAAAAGAGTTTATTAACAAAATGAACTCTGGATTACCATTGCTTCCAACTTTGAAATTACAATTAATTATCAGTACAATAATTATTTCCACCACAAGAAAATTATAACTTATCGACAGACTATCACCGAAGGAAAAATTAGTGTAGTAAATTAACGACAGAATTTGATTATTTGTCAATAAAATTGTCAAAAAAATGATTCCATCGGTAAAGGTGGAGGGAAATTATTCCTGAATATCGTCATAAAAATAGACAGCAATAGTTGGCGGCAAAATAAGTGTCCAAATGTGTACCAATGAAATGTACTTTCTGTTGGTCAAAATTAAAGTTAAATGTCTCGTTAGATCTTCAGCCTCAACGTTTTTAATAAAAGAAAACGACATCGTTTAGTTTAACAACAAACAATGTCGCTTTCATTTGATTTAAACCCACCCAAAGAACCCTTCCCTCTCCCCTGCATCTTTTTTTCCTTGTTTTCTTCTTTGTCACCATTGGTCTTCTCTTTGCCACCATCCAATGTCCGTCGTCCATGCTTTGCTCTCATCCATCTTCTATCGTCTTCAGTTAAGTCTAGGTTAGTCATCCATCTAGTAGCTCTTGAGTTTATTTTTTCTATGAGAAATTTTGTTGTTAAATAGTTATATGAACATCGATTGATTCATTTTTTTGTGAGTGATTTGCATTTTTAGAACTGTGGTTGATTTATTATTTGTTTGAACGTGTTTATATTGGTGAATAATGGAAAATTACAGTGGTTTTGTTATTAGTTAGAGATGAATTCGGGTTGCCTATAAATTGTTCAATAAAATGTCTCTTAGGGATATCATATTTTTTTTTTCTAAAAATGAGAAATGTCTCTTAGAGATATTGGTGAGACTTGGTTAAATAGATGTTAAGGAAGTTAATTCATGGTTAAAATAATTGACAACTTTAAATATAACTTAAAAAGTTGGGATAATAGCTATTATTTTGTATTACTTAAAAACAACTATAAAAGGGGGGTTTTTTGTTTTGATGAAGTCATGGTATTGTTTGTAATTAATTATGGTATTTATATATTAAAGTAAAGGTGATACTTGTTTTTATGCATTTATGGTATTTTGATGAGTTATTTTTTCCATCTATTTTTATACAAAATATTTAATGAATTTTCTTTTCTCTTTAGTGTGATAGAAACTCACACACATTTGCCCCTCTTAGTTCTTAATATTAGTTATCTCTTGTGTTATAGCTTTCTTATCTCATGTATTTTCAAATACCCATCATTTTCTATTAAATGTTCAATGTTTTTCCTATAAATGTTCCCCATCCAATTTTCCTTAAAATACATGCTATTTTATTATGATGGTCAAGCAAAAGGATCGACTAAATTCTTTAGAATGGAAGAGTTGTACTATAATAAAATAGCTTTATAATTTTTATTAATTAAGTCCAAAAAAAATTAGGCTTGAATGATAAAGGTGCCGCTAACTTTTTGCTATGAAACAAAAACTAGAACATGTCATTTAATAAGTTTGTAGTGAAGCATGGGTTTTGATCCTTATACCAAATCAAATTTGTTCCATCTAAGGATAAAGTATGATCAAATGATCTCCCTGAGGTAAATACTAAAATATAATAGGAATATATCATAGGATAAATCCATCTATTCTCCCACTAGGTCCATAAATAGGGAAATCATATATGTTGTTGTTTGTTACCTACGCTATGTCATCATATATTCCATTATAAGGAGATTTAAAAAGAATGACATGATTATACTTTGTGATCTATTATATCTAAAGCATATTATGCTGAAAACATAATGAAACCTTAGAATTTTCTTTACAATATTCTTTAATATATGGAAAGACAATGAATATAAGCTATATTCGAGGACATCTGCTAACAGAGTTATCATAGAATTTTGATTGTATATGATAATGTCATGAATTTGACATTTTGTTCTTTTACACTTAACATAGACTTTAAGGTGATAAAAGTGGACATGGTGAGAAAAGTCAATGATGAATATATGTTAACTTGGATTATAAGACACCTAATTGATCCTATAGATGCTCCTACATACCAAAAACTAATCAAACTCATATAGGACAAGATCGAGATACAAATTAAGATCAATGTGATATTGGGGAAACTAAAAAATGCTTTGATATCATTGCAAATCATCTGGACCAATTAGAGGAACAAGTTTCTTATTATCTTATTGATAAGAAGACTTCCAAAATACTATTATATCTTACACCTAATTTTATGGTCATGGTATTCTCTAGATATTATGTTGATACTATTTATACTTAATTATGGTATAAACATATTAAAGTAAAGTTGATACTTATTTGTATAGTGTAATGAAAAATTAAAGTAAAGATAGTACTCATTTATATATTATGATTATATTTCTTATATAGATTTGTAGTATAATTTCTACTGAATCATAGTATGCTTTATAAGTTATAATGGTATTCTTTGTACTCAATTGTAGTATTAATATATTAAAGTAAAGGTGGTACTTATTTATTTGTACTCAATTGCCTTATTTTCTAATTTGGTTGCTTTAATATATTAAAACCTAACAAAAATATTGAACAAGTGTATTATATTAAATATGAAATATTCTTTTTCACAGGCCTTATTTTGTGTTGAAGAGTATCGCTCATCCTTCTTCTTTGTAGTTGTAGTTATCTATCTATTTAGGTAGGTTGTCCAATTAATATCTACCATATGTGTTGCTTTAATAATACGATTATGATGAGTTTGGGTTTTGTATGAATGCAAAGGAGGTCTTGATTTCTTTTGTTGTTTAGAATATTCTTATAATCATTGATGAGTTTTTATGTTCTTCTTTAATAGTCTAAGTATTTATGTTTGAGTTTTGTTTGAATCATTGATCAGAAGATGTATTATTACATAAGTATTTGCTGTATGTTGATTGAGTTTAAGATCTTAAGGATGATTTGAGGCATAATAAACCCATAGGATATTATATAGGCTAGAAACCCGTGATGCAGCTCCCATGAGGCTTATTGGTGAAAATTTCCACAAACCTAGGAGTTACAACGAGAACTTGCTTTCTTGATTCACATATGTAAACAATGCCATGTACTATATTATTTAAATCAATTATAGGCGATTAATTCAATTGATTAATACTTAAGGGATGTTGTGAAAAGTAAAAGTTAAATGTTATGTAAACTTCGGGGACATTTTTATTATCAATTAAGATAATTTTTACTTTATATCATCAATCAACTTTCTGTTTTAACAAATTAAATGTATAAACAAATCAAAATATTATCAACAGATAATTGATAACTATATAAATTATACATCAATAATAAGATTTTCAAATAAAATTAAATTTAGGGAAAATATTAAAAATAATATCAGTAAATTTATCGACAAAAAACAAAATATGTCGATAAAATGCAGTGAATTTACCGACAGACAACTAAGATCCATCAGTAAAATTGGTCATGAATTTAACATGTTTTACTTATCATAATATCACTAATTATACTAAGTTTGAAAGATTTTGCCTTCTTTCTTTATTTTAGTTGGATTGATTTCTCATTGGTTTTATGAATTCAAGTTTTGAGGGAGTTTTGTTTCATATTTCTCAATTATATGGTTGGTCAAATTTACTTATGATATTATCTCTAATCTTGTTGATCATATCCAAAAAAATTTATTGAAACCATTAGTTTTTCTTTTATGATATTAACTATAAATGTTTAATGTAATTTTACATCCATTGATTGTAATAACTTGTATTTTTCATTTTGGTAACATTCTTTATTTTTTGTTTTGGTAACATTCTTATGTTAATGTAGTCAAATGAAGTTTTTTAACATTATTGTTTTACTCAAATTCTTTTAATGCTTACTTTGCTTTGTCTCGAGCTATATGTTCGAAAATTAGGGTGAGATCCAATCTTGCATATAATGAAATAATTATAAAACTTTTTGTATTTGACTTCTGGAACCTAAGATAACATGTAAATAACAATAAAGCACGAATCATAATACGTACCTTATTCTAATGATTGATCCTTTTCTTGTCGTATCCCTTGAATCTTTTTTGAAATCATCTCATCTCAACCATCATAGCTGCATGAGTATTTAGTCTCTAACGATATCTATAGAATGAGTTGAGAAAACTCTACAATTGTTGCAAAAAGGGTTAGCCAATGAGTGCTAACTACCTTAGAGCTTAAGCCTGTTTATAATAGGTTTCAGATATTTTGGTAATTTAATTGAAATTAAATTCTAATCTGAATTAGACTTTAATTAGGATTACAAATTATTCTAATTAAATACCAATTATACCCTAAGAAGACCTAATATCTCATAGTAATCCTTATTTATAAAATATCATGTATTTAATCATATAATTTCTCAAACTTTATAATCAAGTCCAACTTTATTAAAATATCTTTTCTTTCTTCCATCCATTCTTTTTTTAAGTCATTAAGTTCTAAAATATATTGGAAATTGATATAAATTATAACCCTAAATCATAATAAAATTAGATAATTAAACTCATTTAATTTATCTTTAATTCTCTAATTAAACAATTTATATTTATGGATAAAGATTGTCGTCTAACAACACATCATGACCACCTAAATATTTAAGAATGTCAAAGGGGTTTTTTAACATTTCTATGTATGATTTTTCATATAATTTAATCATTTCATCATATATGTTCCGCTTAGATATAGAGCATAAAATTAATGTCTACTCTATTTTAGTCCAATCTTATTATTTCTCCACCATTAGTAATTGATTTAATTAATAACATTTGTAAACTATTTTATAAAGTGTTGTTTTACCTTGACCAAAGATTTCCCAAATCAATATAAATCAAGAGCAACGGAACATTCTTCCTAATTACTTTAGAGTGATGAATCGTATCAACTAACTCTATATAGTTCATACTACATCCAATGACTATACACTAAGTAATCTTTGACTATAATAAGTTATAAATAACATCAAAACATGGCAATCCCTATACAAGATAGCTTTATAGATCTCAAGTCAAAAGATCACTATACAAACATCAGAATGAGAATTTTCATAGACATATAAGTAATGTTCTAAATGGGTTTCTCATATCGGGTCAATTAAGTGAACTTGCTCTTTAACAAGCACCCATATGTTTGTTTAAGTATCTCCATACTTTAGTCTATGAGATCAACTACTTCTTTTATAAAGAAAAACAAAACATGTACTAGTCTTTTTACTTTCCATAAATGTCCAGTTTTAATATAATAATAACTATGAATAATTTAGAGATAATACGTAAATATAATATGAATCTTATAATTATAATCTCATTATAAGTTATTTTGCAATGTATATTTACCCTATGAACTTTATCATATACATCTGAATATGTATAAAATAAATAATGTCTGTAAATTATTATGTCACTAGACTATAGCCAACTAATTGGTTGTAGGGTATAAAATAACATTACAACCTTTATATCTTTTCAATTTATTTGACAAGTTAATCTTCCTAGGACCATACCCGTTATTAATTAGAACATCATTTATATTTTCCCAATTGTGTGTTTACTTAAATTAGTCTTTTAACTTAACATCTGTCTCTCGTGCTTGCAAATACTTAATATTGCGTAAGTAATAAAATTATTCTATTTTAGATTTATGTATCAATTGACTTTGGATGGCATGAAATCCTTTTGGTTCATATATTGCCATGGCTTTTCATGTCCTACCACAATACCAAATTTCTTATATGATAATAATAAAATATAAGAGGCAAACTTGGATTATAATACATATTTGAAAGTTATACTACTCATAATATTTATGTCCATTAAATAACAGTCTCAAGTCTAGAGTAGCCTTTAAATGAAAACCAGAAGCGAGCAAGAAGAATCAAGTCAAAGTTAAAAAGGGCAAACCCAATAAAATTTGAAGCTTGGAAAATCAATAGAAAAAGTTACATTTAGAAAAATAAGTCCCTTTTTTCTAAGTCATTTTAGAATGTGTAATTCATTTATATAACTATCTTTAATTTAATTTCTTATTTTAAGGACTCGTTGAACTAGAATAACTCATCACTTAAAAAATTGGAGAAGTAGTATTTGTACATCATGGAAGCTAGTTGAAAAGATAAGAAGCAATCTAATAATATTATTGCACTTTAAACCCACCATATTAGCTTCTTTGTGTTTATGTATAGTGTTTGCAACATTTCATATATATTGTATGTTTTATTTCAAATTTAGTATAAGCCTCATATGGACCTTGGTTATCAAGAGCCCAAACTAAATGAGGTATTTTAAGATAACTGAGTCCTAAATTTAGTGATGAGTACTCACTTAAAAGCAATCTTTTTTACTTCTTGTTTTGTCCATTGTTAAATGATTGCTTAATGCGAGAAAGGTAAATTCACTGAATAAATAAATTACTAAGAGGTAAAGTAAGATTGAAAGAAAATCTAAGCAAGACTAAGTCTGAAATTAAACTTAAATTATCTAGGTAAAAACCTATGAGCTAAAGTATAAACCACAAAGCGCATAAAATCTTGAAGTTAAATCCAAGTCCGATGTACCAAGATACCATTTCCTATATTCTACCTATTAACATATTAAATCCAAAATCCACATGAAGCCTTAGGTATTAAGTCATAAACCTTGCATATTTCCTTTCAGTCCCTTACCTCATTTTATTTTCCAAACTCTAAGCTTCTTCTTAGGAACATCAATTTCATTTCAAACTCTTAAGACATACCTCTAGGTATTTTCTCGATTTCAAATCCCTGAGTTTCATTCTAGACATTTTCTTTGTTTCAAGCCTTAAGAATTAACTCTCGTCACTTATCATTATTTTCTAAGCCCTTAAATTGATTATAAGCATTCTATTTCTTTTTATTTTATTTTCAAGTCCTAATACTTAGCTTTAGGCATTTCATTTTAATTTTAAAACCTATTATTTATTTTTAACTTTTTAAGACCTAAGATCCATTATATATTTTTAATTTTATTTCAATCCTTAGGTAAGACTAGGAACTCCTAGGCATTCAACTGCATCACTCTCTCTATTTTTTTTTTTAATTTTAAGCCTTAGCTAAGATGTCAAAATCCATTCAACCATATATGTTATTTGTAATTCGCCAATATGCTTTCTTTTAATTTCGCAGTTAAATTCATTTGTTTTCAAACTCTTCAATTTTGTAAAACATTTTAGATACCTGGGTAACCGTTTAGGTATGTTAAGTAAGGTGCCTAACAACTTCCTTAATTTATAAACCAACCCCTAGACTTAATTATTTAGTTAGGAGTCCTAATTTCTTTCCTTGAGTAATGACTCCATTATATTTATTCTTTCTTTAGGGAGTGAATAGATATTAACTATAACTTATTTAATTAAGAGAGCTACTAACCATAATAGAAAAAAGCGTATTGATTACAAAATTATGAATCGGGGCATTTAAACTCAAAGAGGGGCTGAAGTGTCTAAGACATGTCTCACTCAAATTCTCCATCAATGTCTATGTTATGGAACTTTCAATGATCCAGATGTAACTTTCTAGTTACATAACACCGATTTTATGTATGCTTGTGACTAAAAAGTTGCAAATGAATGGCCAAAAGATACATAATTGTGACTAAAAAGTTGCATATGGGATGGGATGGAAGTAGTAATAGAATAGTGTCCGTGGACGAAAGTTACGTATGGATAATTGAAATTTGCATCAAAAC